>JAJJWX010002084.1:0-66231 GCA_023529315.1 Papaver bracteatum
TCAAAATTAAACATAAAGTTAGATCTAAGCTAAGGCTAATAGCCAATGGCCCGATGGACCGGACATATTCTTAGCCTCTCAAATGTCTCAAGCACCTGGAGCATATATCATGATCCGAGTGACACTTTATCGAGCTACGTAGATAAGTGAGCTTGGGCTACCATGGCTAGACTAAGACCTGCGATGCCTAAAGCAAATGCCAAAAAATGTCCCGTAATGCTTTGAAGAAGTCGGACAATTTTACCCACATCTGGTCAAGGTAATGAAAGCTCCTCGATAAGGTAATGAAAGCTCCTCGATCCATATCCCTGAATCCCAGCCTGAGAACCAAAATCCTTCACCTGATAACATAGGGAACGATTGGCATCTTGTAAGAAACAACCCAACATTTAGTAATGGGATCTAAACGGAGGATGGAAAAGGAGGGACCGGTGAAATCTCATCCACCACGGCTGGCTGTCGGAGATCAATCTCGATTTGCGAGATCGGAGTTTTTATTAAAACTCTATACTCCTCTACCTACGGTTTTATTGAATCTTATTTTAATTCTTTGGTTGAAGTTACTAATTTGAATTCTAGGGTTTTGGTATGTTTTACGGATATTTCAAGTCCTTCCCTGTGGTTTTATTGGTCGCAATTTTGTTGGAATTAGTATCAATTTTATCACTATCATAATACGTAGTAGAGATATAGTTTGTAGGGAAAGAAAAATTTAGATTTGTACGGTGAGTTTTTTAGTACCATGAAGATCTGTCATGGAATGTTCAAGGTTATGGCAACAAGGACACAGGAATTATCGAGAGATATCATTAAATCCAATGACGAGGATATCATTTTCTTATGTGAGACTAAAACTCATCATAAAAAAATGGAAAGACTCATAAGACCTACGAACTTTTCCTAATGTTTGGTATCTAAATCCAATAGGTACTAGGGGGGTTATGTCATTTATGGAAAGATGGCATCGATCTTTGTGTTATGAAGCAAGGTTAAATATAATTAATTGCCTTGTTCAAATGGATGCTCGAGGGGATAAAACTCTACTATCTTGTATTTATGGTGCTTTGGACGACTCTATTAGGGAGGAACAATGGGATATGTTAAAGTGTACTTGGCATGTGCATAGAGGTAGTTGGGTAGTAATTGGTGATTTTAACTTTGTCTTGTGTAACGAAGAAAAACAGGGTGGTTTGGAATTTCTCAATCTCGGCTAGATTATTTTGGAAATCTTGTGGGGTCAATAGGATTGTAGATATCGATTATTCAGGTAACCTTTTACTTGGTCCAATAAACGTCAAGGAAATGATCTAATTTTAGAAGAAAAGATCGACGGGGCCTTCGGTAATGATGTCTGGTTCCAATTTTTCCAAAATTCTATTGTTTTCATTTAATGCCATTTGGTAGTGATCATGTGCCCATTATGCTTGCTAGTACTAAATGTGCGGGTGTTGCTAAAAAGCCTTTTAGGTTTAATAAATGCATGCTTAGGGATGATAATTGTAAGCGAGGTCATTGCTAGGAATTGGATGCATAGTATTCAAGGTTCGTATGCTTTTAAACACTCTAAATCTCTTTTCCATGTTAAAAATAATGCGAGAGAATGGTCTTTTCTTGAAATGAGAGATTTTAATATGCATATTAGAGATACTACTAAAGAAATTGAGAGAGTTAATAATCTTCCTCAGTCTACAACTAATTTTGATTTGTTAGTTGACCTAAATGCTAAACTGAAACATTGGTATGAGGTTGAGCATGATTATTGGAGTCAAAGAGGTCAAGATGAAAATTTAGCCTTTGGTGATTCTAATACTAGATATTTTCATGAAAAAGCCAACTATAGGAGACGGAAAAACACATATAGAAACTATTCAAAACAATATGGGGCATTTGGTTGACGGAAAGGTAAGAAATTATTGTGATTTGACTAATCATTTCGAGTACATCCACTAGACCTATTATTACATCGGACTTTATGAGCGATATTCGGGCTTGTGTTAGTAATAAGGATAATTTGAGGTTACTAGCTATTCCTAGTAGTGAAGAAATCAGAGATGTTGTCTTCAAGATGAAACCATGGACCTCTCCAGGTCCGGATGGTTTCCCACCTGGTTTTTACCAAAAGATGTGGGACATTGTAGGTAATGATACTGTGCATATGGTCCAAGCTGTCTTTCATTCTAAATACATTCTTAAACAATGTAACCATAATTTTATCTCTTTAATTCCTAAAGTTACTTGCCCTAAGAATGCCTCAGAATTTAGACCTATAAGCCTATGTAATACCTCTTATAAAATTGTGTCTAAAATTATAGCCAATCGTCTTAGGCCCATACTGAACAGAATCATAAGTCCTTATCAAGCAGCCTTTCTGCAAGGTCGTCAAATGTCCGACAATATAGTTTTAGCCCATGAATTGGTAGACACTATGAAAAAGAATAAAACTAAGACTAAAGGGTGATGGCTATAAAGTTAGACATGTCTAAGGCTTTCGATCGTGTTGAATGGTGCTTTGTTATTCATTCCTTACTTAAGCTTGGTTTTCATGAAGATTTTTGCAGAATTATTGAGCAATGTATCTCAACAATCTCTACCTCAGTCTTTACTTAATGGATCACGGGTGATATCTTCACCGAAGAGAGAGGTCTTCGTCGGGGAGACCCTCTCGATCCGTATTTTTATCCTATGCATGGAGTTTTTCTCTAAATGTTTGTTATCTGCTGAGAAAGCAAAGGTCTTTACATGGCATTAAAGTTACACCTGATTGTCCTCCTATAAGTCATCTATTTTTCGCAGACGATTATCCTGATCTTCCTTAATGCTAGGTCTAGTGAAGCTAGAGTTTTACATGATATCATAAGGAAATTTAGTATACTTTCAGGTAATCTATTAACTTTGAGAAGTCGGGTTTAGCTTTTAGTCCTAAAACAGATAATAGGATCAAGAATGACATTGCAAACATTTTAGGAATTAAAAAAATGGGGCTGCAGGACAAGTATTTGGGTGTTCCATTGCTTTTACAAAGGAACAAGATGGAGTCGTTTAAACCTTTACTAGGTAAGTTTAGAGACAGATTAGGTATTTGGAAACCAAAACATTTAAACTTAGCTGGTAAAGCCGTCATGTCTCAAACTGTGTTAGGATCTTTAGCCTCTCATCATATGGCTGTTTTCCCAATGCCTAAGGACCTGACTAGGAAAATGGATTCTTACCAAATGCGATTTTGGTGGAATCAAGACTATGAGTCTAGAGGTTTAATTCTCAGAAAATGGGATTACGTTGCGATTCCTAAGAAGTTTGGCGGTCTAAATTTCAAGAAATCTGACATTTTCAACATTGCTTTGCTTGCCAGGCTAGCTTGGAGGATGTTAGATCAGGATGCGCCTTGGGCTATTATTCTCGGACATAAATACTTCATGAACCTAGATCCCCTTCATTGATGAACTATCTTCTCATGGCTCATGGATTTGGAGAGGTATTAGGGAGGGTCTAGAAATAATAAAATCTAATTATTCTTGGGAAATAGGGGATGGATCAAGAATTAGTGTGTGGAAACATAAGTGGATTCCAGGTTAAATACCATAGTTGATTCTAGTAGATGGTCTATGAGCATCAACAAGGTAAGTGACTTGATAAATAGTGAAACTAGATCTCGGGATGTTGATCTATTGAGTGGTCTTTTTAATGAGCAAACTGTTAGTCAAATCACTCAAATCAGGATTCCCTTCATGGAGTTGATAGGATTAGATGGACTTTGACTAATAATGGTTGTTTTAGTGTGAAATCTGCTTATAGGTTTATTCTAAATAAGTTGAATTGATATGTCTTCTGTTCCTAATAGTCAATTTCCTTGGACTAGGTTTTTGTGAGTCCATCTTCCAAGAAAAATTCTGTTTTTTCTTTGGAAGTGTATCCAGGAATGTATCCCAGTTAGAGATCGTCTTCATAAAGTCATGAACAATATTGACAGTTCTTGTCCGTTTTGTAGGAATTGTTCTGAAACTGCTCAACATCTATTCATTGAGTGTAACTATGCTAAGGAAATGTGGATATCTATTGATCCTGATCTATATAATAGAATTCGTAACAAAAATTTGATTGATTGGATTAGGGATTGGTTTGTTAGTATATCAGGTGTTAATGATCAACTACAGAGAAGTATTCAACTTGCAGGTATAGTACTCTGGCATATTTGGAAGACAAGGTGTCAGCTGGTTTTTGATAATCTTTGTATTCCTGTTGTAACTATCTCTATGCAGGTGAAGAAATTTATTTCTGTTTGGGACACCAACCTAACTACAATGTCAATTAATGGGCAGAATGTCCAAGGCAGTACGAAGCGATGAGATGGATTGTTCCTACTAACCCTTTTGTGAAAATTAATTTTGATGCAAGCTTCAAAACTGATTGTAACAAATGTGGACTTGGTCTAATCATGAGGTCTTTTGCGGGTGAATGTGGAGGCGCAGCAAGCATTCCATTAACTCGCTTTTGATGAAGAACAGTGAAGCTCTAGGTGCTGCGACGGTCATATGGGCAAAACAAAATAATGTGGATCACCTACATCCGGAGGGTGACAACTCAAATGTGGTAGCGGCGTTGAATGGTGCTTCTACGGGTGAAGTGGACTACGAATTCAGATTATTAGTGATACTTTAGTTCTTCTTTCTTCTTTTAACTCTTGGAAATGTAGTTATGTTCCAAGAGAAGCAAATAATACGGCTCATCTTCTAGCCAAGGAAGCCTATAATGCTTCAAACAGTTTAGTTAGATTGTTAGCTGATTCAGATTTTCCTATTTGGTTAAAATCCTCACTAGAGGAAGACAATGTGTTCTAATTTTTCTATTAATGATTATCTTTTCCTAGTAAAAAAAAAAAAAAAAAAAAAAAAAAACACATCATACGACTGTACTTAAAATGTGTACATAGGGATCACTGATTTTTTTAAAGAATTGAGTGTTCCGTGTACTGCGGAGCTATCCCCACTAACTTCATTCCACCCTTGTTCCTATGATATTTCGTAAGCTGCTATGAGCTTACCACGTTTGTCTGATAGGACAACAACAATTATATCAAAGAAATTGACAAGTCGCTAGTTTTACATCAACAATAATCTCTAAGTGTACTTAAAGAATCACATGATATGATGTTAAAATCCGCCTAGTATATCTCTCAATTTTTAAAATGATTGCTTCAAAAATCCATTTTATGGATACAACTTTTATCTTATTTTATTATCATCTACCTGATCCATACAGTTTCTTCAGATTGATATGAAACTCACCATTTCCATCCTTTTGGCACCTTCCAGAGCACCTGGATTCTGCATTTGATTGATATGAAATCAGCACATTAGAATCATTAAAAAAACAACAACTACACCTGGGAATGAAAGGGTTAGAGTCGAGTGAGTATAAATAGAAATAAGTGAACCAAGCTTACCTTATGGAGACACTACAGAACAGGGGGCCAAGATGCACTACAAGAAAACTTGGTTTAAGTGACTAAAAAATTTCCGACTGCCCCATATTTTGGTCGCTTTAAAAGTCAAGAGACCAAACTTGCGTCTACCATACACCTTGGCCGCTGTTAACCAATATCCATTAAAATTTAGCGATTAAAGGAAGTTGTTAATCGCTCCAACTCTTTTCCAAGTAACTTATAACAACCGCATTAGTAGGTTAGTAGGTATTTACTTCAAGCTATGATTAAGCAGCGATTCAGAATGTATTTAGCCGGGAAAACTTGTCTGAGCGACTAAAGTATAAGCCACTACCCATTCACAATAGATTGTGAGATTCAAAAACATCTGTGAATAGTCTCTTCTTACTCATGCCTGGAATTGATCTTAAACACCAATACCGAAAATCAAAATCATGCCTGGAGCAATTGATTTAAAACAACTAAACCAGAAACTTAATGGGGATAGGTTGATTAATTTCTTGTTCCTCTCACAGGTAATTTGTTTTAAAATGGGTCCAATCAATGTGATCTCTGCTTCTTAGTAAGAGAACTCCATGGAAAATTAAATTAATTAGTTCTCACAAAATACAAAAACTTCATGGAAACTTTAATTCACAAAATACAATCCTCAAGCTTTCCAAACAACACCCAGATTGCGCAAAAGAAATCTAAACTTTACATAATCCAAATATCAAAACCTTTCAAAATAACAAAATCTCACCTCTATCACAAAAGGCACATCAGAAATCTTATATTTTCCTTATTACATCAACACCCACTTCTAATTAAAGTGAAATGAAAACCCATTTTAGAAAAAAAACAAAAACAAACAAATTCCATAATTTAAAGAAAAGTAAAGGAAATACAGATGAAATTCGAACAAAACGTCAAATAGAAAATTATACAAAGGCTAATTAAATTAAACTACACCACACAAATGAATTTGAAGACATTAGATGAATTCCTAGCTAATCATATAACCTAGAGAGATAAAAGAAACTCATAGTATCTTCGGATGTTTTACCTAGAGAGGTGAGATGAAAAATTAGGGAAGGGATGAACAGAGTCTTAAAGGTTTCATACTTCGATTTCAACCCAAAAAACAATGGGCGGCAAATTTAAATTAATCCGCCAAAATTGCCCGCCAACTATTCTACACCCAATTATCTTTGGACGACAAATGAAAACTGACGCGGCAATTTTTCCACCCTTGGATAGGATAGTTATCCGTGTGAGCCTTTGTGTTTTCATTAAAGTCGTCCGATTAAAAGCTTTAGTTCTCTATTGGATGATTATATGCCATACAGATTAGCTTCAAACATAAAATGAAAATTGACACCTACATATTTACACCGTTGGATAAGGAAGTAATCCATGTGAACATCTGTATTTGCACTGTACTCGTCAGATTAAAGACTTTACTTTTCTATTGGTCGATTATATACCACACGGATTAGCTTCAAGATTTTTGTTTTTAGTTTTGTTTTTCTGAAAGCAATTAGCTTCACCATAAAATTCCCATGTAGAGAAAAATATCTCTAGTCTAGCCCCTAGTTAGCAATTCTGGATACGAAAAACGTTTGGAATGGGATATGTACGGGTATTATACGGATTCGTAAAAAAATAATCATCTTAGAATTTCAGTCCAGGAGCAAAATGGTCATTTAAAAAAAAAATTCAAATCAGTGGCAAGATGGACATTTCACTAATTTTTGGGTAAAAGGGTAAAATAGTTATTTTGACAGTCCCTCAATTATTTAATGCACTTAACTCCGATAAGGTAGATCGCCATTTGGTAGAATTTCACCTCGGGTGCAAAATGGTAGTTTTATAAAATTTTCAAAATAATGGCAAAATGGACATTTCACTAACTTTCGGGTAAAAGGGTAAAATTGTCATTTTCACAGTCTCTTGAATATTTATTGCACTTAACTCCGATAAGGGTAGTTTGGTCATTTGGTAGATTTCATCTCGGGGGTAAAATGGTCATTTTATAAAATTTTCTAATTAACGGCAAAATGAACATTTCACTAACTTTTGGGGAAGGGTTAAAATAGTCATTCTAACAATCAGAGAATATTTACTACACTTATTTCGATAAGGGTAATCTGGTCATTTTCACAATCTCTGGAATATTTAATACACTTATTTCCAATAAGGGTAGTCTAGTCATTTTTACAATCTTTGGAGTTTGTTGCACTTATTCAGGTAAGGGTAATCTTGTCATTTTCACAGTCAGGTCTAACTTCTAGATCAAATCGATGATCTCGTCAATCATGAAAGATAATCAAATGAAAATAGTTGCTAGGAATTAATATATCTTAATTTTCAATTGCCAATTTGTATATTTAAATCGAATAATACAGTACCACACGTTGTTTCAAATTACTCTTAAATCACTAATCGTCGGCGGAGGAATTTAACTTTACGAGTAATACTAATGCGATTACGGATTTCCATTTATTTATTTTTGACACGATCCTCACGCGAGTTCGAAGCCTTAGGGATGTCAATGGGTACCATTATCCCGGTTGAAATGATGCGCAATGAAGAAATCAATGGAATTCGGGAAAAGTTGAGTGGGAAATACCCCACTCATATGTACATTATGCAACGGTTAAACCTAGGGTTGTCAATGGGTACCCATTATCCGGACTCGGAATCGGATCCTGAGAATCGTGTCCGGTTATGGGTCCCATTAACAACTTAGGAAGTTAGAACCCACTTCGGACCTTTACGGTTCATAGTTTGTAGTCACGTTTGAAGCCTTAGTCACTAGAATTTAGAGTTTATGCATACTTCTGCTAAATTTTTCTCTATTCTGCTAAAAACTACTTTGGTATGCGTATTTTCTCGAAAATTATTGTTGGTTTACTGTTACAGCACAGCTCGGTTGAACTCACCAAACTTTTGTATGTCAAGTTTGGTTGTCATATTTTAGTATCAAAACTCATCTAGAGTCGCTTGATTAAATACTAGAGTCAACTTCATTTAGGTTAGACTAGAAAGTCTAAGAATGTTGAGAAATATAAGTATTACTCTGAAGACCCGAAGAACGTGCAGTAGTGACGAACTACAATGATGACATCATCCTTCTACTTGAGGTTAGTAATATTGATTTGGACCGTTTCATTCCTAATGTATATTTTAAGTCGTGCTATATTGAAAACATAACTATGAAGTTGTATATATTGTACATATTTTATATAATACTCAAGTGATGTGACATGATCATAGTATTAAGAAATTAGACTATGAAGTATAACATTTCTCTTTTGATATCAAGTTTGTCGGATTTTCTTTACTTTGTCCATAGACGATCACACTTGGTATTGGACTTATAGGTTGAAATAAAAATATTGTGGTGTATTTGGGTACCTTCGTCTTTTTAGGTACACATACCAAAAACATTATGTGAACTCCGGAACTCGATTATGTTTTAATTGTATCGATACTAGTACACATACCCAATTTTTTTGTGAAGTACGGAACTCGGTTATGTCTTAAGGTATATAATTGAAATATCATATGTTATACATTAATCAATCAAAGTAGATACATCCATTCTTGTTTATTGGATACTACTTGATTGATACTTGGAAACTAGTGAAATCCTATAGAAATTGAGTGGGGTCAACCAGTATTGGGTAAGATTGATGGATAACAAGTGAAATTAAGCGAAACTGGTGAAAATTCAGTTTAAATTGATAGATGACTCAATATTCACCTAACTTAAACCTAAAGGGTATGCATACCGTACTTTCTCCTATTGACTCAATATTCACCGAACTTACTCGTATTTACTCAATATTCCCCGGTGTCATTCGACTTCGCTCAATATTCTCCTATTTTACTAGGAATGACTCAATATTCACAAGTGGATTTAGCTATCTAATGAACTGGAGAGGTAAAATATCATCATTTATGGTTTCTCGGTGGAAGTAGCTATCAAGTACAAAAACTCAGGCTACCAGGTTGCTAGAGATAAAATATCTTATGTTTCTGATGTGGTCAGAGATTCATAATTCTCGATACGATTTTACGAACTTAATCGTCGTCAAAAATCCACCATCAACAGTATGCATACGTATGATTAGTTGATAAATAATAAATTCAGGCTCAAGGGGAATGTTTATCCCAGGATAAAGTGGGATAAAAGAAGATGAAGAGAGATAAAATAGGATAAAGAGAGATAAAATAGGATTAAAAAGTAGTAGAATAATACGGGATTGTACTTGGCGTCAATCCAAGAGTCGCGGGCGTCATTGGAAATGTCGCTGGCGTTTCTGGCATGGTGTCATGGTCGCGCGTTGGTTCTTCCAACGCCAATGTTCGTACCAAGATCGCCCGTCGTTACCACACACTAAGTAGTGGATGTTCCTGACTCAATGTTCAAAGCATGAGATTTTTCATGCTTGTTCACCATAGTGGGAGAAAATGAACAAACTATGAGTTTGTTCATCCCATAGAACTTCTTCTAAGGTTAAGCATACCTTGACCGGATATAGTTCACTTTTTTCTTTTTATATATCTCATACACATCTAAAATAAAATTCAAGTTCAAGCTTGTCTTGTTTAAACTCGAAATATTTTTCGAGCAACCAAATATGGAATAAAGCATATTTTGTGGTTCATTGATAGATTTAGAGTTCCTCAATAGATATTCTTGACTAATCGGAGATGGGACAAGGTATGTTTTGGTTGCCCACTGCTAGATATTGACCTCCTGTATTTTTTTGATCAACGGGATTTGGAGCATAACAAAAGTTTTGAGGTTCATTGTTAGATTTAGAGTTCATAAATAAATATTTGGACTAATCTGAGATGGGACACATGAAGCACATGGATTACTACTCCATCCAACGACCACAAAGATGTTATAAGGAGCTTTGTATTAGGCGAGAATAAGAGCAAACACATGAATCTCATGGATTACCACTTCATCCAACGAACACAATTGACGATGAGGTGAGGATCCATGTGATGTTTGTATTTGAGGTTTATGAGAAATTGATCGGATCGATAATTCAAATTAACAGTCGGTGACGGTGCCAGCGGCAAGTTGTTGATTTGAACTTTAAAATGTTGAATTGTTCTTATTTATCATTAATTGAAACCCTAGCTTTTTAATTTTCAAGAATTATGTACCTTGTTAAGATTTGAAACAAATTCGATAATTTGATTTTCAAATACACAAAATTCGAATAATATGAAAAAATTGAATGAAGTTTAGAATTATCATTGATAAAAAGTTTAAATAAAACACGCAATTGGGGGATACATTTTTTAATTGGGGGATACTGATTACTTCCCCCACCCCATGATTTCGGCTAAGGGGTGACCAATTGATATGAAAGTACTAAAATACCCTTTGGTTAATTAAAAAACTTTATGAAAATACTGTTATACCCTTTCTAAAACATTAAAATCAAAAACCAAAACATATATCCCCCATTTCTAACATTAGTTCTGATATCCTTTAGATTTAGGTTTTCTATTTTTTTCTTCATCGTTCTTCAACGTGTTCCTTCTCTCATTAGGCTCCTCACTTTGTTTTTTTTACATTAGGAAATGATGAAGAACACGCTAGAAAATGATGAAGATCACGCATAGGAGTGATGAAGACCATGCAGATCGAGTTTAAGATGGTTATTTATGATGAAGACCATGTCGATATTTGGGTTTCTCAAAGACTTTAGATGGTTATTTAGGATGAAGACCACGCCAAATCGAAGTTAGGAATGGTTATTTAGGATGAAGACCACGGGAAGTGATGAAGAACATGTCGGAAATGATGAAGACCATGCCGGAAGTGATGGAATTCAATGCGGAACTAAATCTCAAGATGCTCGATATAAATCTATCAATGCCTAAGTAGTTAAGTGAAAAAAAAATCAAGTTTCTCGGATACTTTTCATCATGTTCCTAAGATAGAAATTTAAGCAAAAACCATGCGGGAGTAGTTCCTGATGCCTAAAATCGATAACTATCTTTTGGGAAGTAGATCGATTAAAACCGGAAAAAATAGGTTTTGAAGATCAAAACACAAATTTTTTGTAACGAGACTTTGTCGGATACGCCCAGAACCCCCAGGATAGTGGCAAACAAATTTTGAAAATTTGCAAATCTTGAAGCATGGGTTTTTGGTTGAATACCATGCGACCAGCTTTTTTCAATTTGCAACAATGGTGGATTCAAAGAAAAAAAATCAAATTTTCAACCTCTTAGCAGCAATTCTTTCATCACAATCATCTTCCATTTTCAAAAAAAATAATTCCACTCAATTTTTTTCCCCTCCTTCTACTCCTCACCCGCACAAATTAAAATAAAAAATCAAACTAATCTATCCCCCAAATACTTAAGAATTTAATAATTAAAATTAATCCCTAATTAGGATTAGTGAGGGCTACATTGGGAATTAAAAAATAATTACATAGGGAATCACCCAAAATTGCTATTAGGACAATCGTTTTTGTCCAGAACTATATCCCCCAATTAGTTTTGATATCCCCAATTGCGCGTTCTTTAAATAACATGCAAAAATTGGACTGAATAATAAGAATGCGAATGAATAATTGAATGGAAACGGATTATAAAGTTAGAAAGACCGTAAAAGATCATTGTTGACCATTAATCCAAAAAGAAATGAAAACAGAAGATAAGATTAACAGTTCAATGCTTCAAAAAAAAAAAAAAGATTAGCAGTTCAAATAATTATTAATTATACGCGACAGAATCAAATTACATATGAAAATATTGTTTGATCGTTACACCTATGAAATCATCACGAGTTATTAAAAATCATTTACTACATGGGTGTATGTCCACCTTATAATCATCACGAACACAATTGACGATAAGGTGAGGATCCTATGTCTACCTTTTTAATGTTCTTATATCAAAAACTAAAAAAACTTCAGAGTGTAAATCACAAAAAAAAAGTACTAGGTATAAGGCCAAGAGAAACCATTAGATTCTTTTCACCATTACACGTGGTGACTAGCATGACTATGTTAGCCAATCAAATACGGGCTAAAGCAAACATTCGTTTGGCTGTTTCTTAGTGGATAGTTAAGGTAAAACCCTAATAGTTCTGCTTATTAACCTCAGACTTATCCTTTTTTACGTCTAGTGCCATTCTATTTATTGATATGCTAACCCTATGTTTCAACATTTCCCACTTCAGCGCCTGCTTCCCTTCGTCCCTTCCTCCCTCACTCAACAGATCTCCCTGGATCATCTGTTAGATTTTCAATCGCAACACCGTTACCTAAATTTCTTTACAATTTCTTCCTTCATACTTTTGAATTTTACAATTTCCTCATCTGTTAGTATTTTTGCTTGTAATAAGTTGCTATTTTTCTTTCTTACCGACATCTATTTTGCTTGATTTTAGACTGTTAGTGATTCAAAAGGTTCGATGAGGACACAATTGGGGACTAGAGTTTGTAATTTTTGCTCTTCTCCCTAATCAATTTATGATGTCTGAGAACTATTAATCATGAAATCCGTTTTTAGTTTTTTAGTTTCAATTCAACTGCATAATAAGGTACTTTCTTTTGATTTGGTTTAGTTAAAATTGGTCTCATATGATTAATAACCATTAGGTCGATTTCACTTTCATAAGTTATTCTTGTGATAAATGATGTGGGGTTTCTAAATCTAATTTTTGGTCGCTTTAGTTCATGGATTTTTCATTTCCATGTTAATTAACAGTGAAACACCAAGAAATTCTCGATTTTTTTTATTTTTGTTTTGATACAGATCGCGAAATAAAAGAAAATATAGATTAGGTTTCTCTTTGAAACCCTATATTGAAGCTTTTAGTGTTCACTGCAGGTATCAATTAGTAAATTTTTATAATTCTTTAGACTTTTTGAATTAAATCTATTTTTGATTATGTTGATTTTGATTTCATTTTTCTTTATTTTGGTAAATATTTAAGCTAATAGATTTAATGCCTATGTTTCTTTGAATTATTTAATCGTTTATGTTGATTTTATTTTATTTTATTCTGTTAATTTGAGAATTTCAGATTTGATCAATTTGTTCTGAAAAGAATTTGTTCCAGCACTATGAATATGGTTTAAGATCAATTTCCACAACCATATTCATGCATATTCAAGTTCTTAAATCTCTGTCTTTTTCTCCCAATTAATCTAATTATTTTCCTAGATTTATTTGTTGGAATGAATAAATCAGGTGAGGTTTACTGTAAATGGATCTAATCTTGAAGGGTATGTTTAGAAAAAGTACCAAATTAACAGTTTTTCTTATTTGGTCTTTTGATTCAGTTCTTGGTGTTGTATGTCCTGTTTAGTCTACGGATCATCTTCCTTATTCTGATTAGATATATGGTCTTTTTTGTATTTGTTTGTATATGCAGTACCCAAGTTTATTATTTGTTCGAGGGGATGGAGTTGATCTTGAATGAGTACTCTATTTGGTCTCAAAATCAGAACCAAAAAACAGATTAGTCTCTGAGAGTATTTTGTAGCCTGTCCAGTGAGAATCAAAGAACTTCAATAATGGGTGCTTCAAATTTGAAGTAGTGTTCTTCAGCTTTTGTTTCTAAAATTATGGAGAGATAAGATTGTATTTTTGTTCTTTTGTTGTTCTTTTTTTTTCCTGCAAGGAATGTTACTCTTTTAAGAAATGATGTAAATTGAATTATGTGGTATAATAATATTATTTCTTTTTTTAATTTACCGACATAATTATTGAAATATAAGGAATAAACATCATTCTCACGAAGTCAAACAAAGATTTTGGTGCTTTTGGTTGTGGGATTACTTAAATCAAAATCAGTAAAGATGGATTATCTAAATCAGACGCTAGAACAGCTAATGAAGAATTGGTGGAGCGAGCACAAAAATTTGGTAGCTTAAAAACTTGAGCAACCAACTGCAGGCCAGTTGTTCCATGTATCTATGAACTAGTATTTTACTTGCTCTAGGGTCATCGGTCGAGCTTAAAAGCAATGGGTGTTTACTTGCTCCAGGTTGGATGATCTATCTATGAAGCAATGGATATTTTACTTGCTCAAAGTAGTTGGGCTAGCCTTAAAGCATTGGTTATTTTACTGGCTCTAAGTGGTTGGTCTAGCATTAAAGCGTTGGCTATTTCACTTGCTCTAGTGTGGTTGGTCTAGCTTTGGAGCAATGACCAAAAAAGTCGCTTTTATGATAATTGCTTAATAGCTAGAGCGATTGCCTAGATGCTCTAGACTTGTACAAATCCCACCTTTTGCAACTAACGAGCGAGAGACAAATTAAGTCGCTTTAAGGGTTAGAGCGACTTAATATGAGCTTTTGCAACCAAAAATGCAAGGTTGCTTAATCCAGTTTTTCTTGTAGTGATGATACAGATGGGGTTCAGTTCTTAAAACTGATTGATGAAACCCAAAAGGTAAGCGGTTGTTTTTGAAAGGAGGAATCATTTCATTCACCGACTATGTTTGAGAGGAGAAATCATTGTGCTGATCTAGTTGTTGCTGCTATTGATCATCAACATCTGATGCCATCTTGATTTGTGGTAGTAATTTGTGGTTTTTGAGAAAAGAAGAGAGGGAGAGGCAGGATGAAACTGAGAATTAGGGTAATGAGCCCTAACGCAAACCTTTAAATACTAGGGCAATTTCACAAAGAAATGAAAAAAAATATAAAATATATTTACACTTGGGTGATATCTCAAAAGAGGAGCATTTTTTTTCCCTGTTTTCTTGATCCAATTTGGGGTTATGGTGCCCTACTGCTTTTGGATCACAGGGAGCCACTTATGGTCGCCTTTGTAGCTCAGAAGTGAATTCTAACAAATTGTAAGTCTCTAGTATAGAATTTGAGTTGCAGACTTACATTCATATACTTGGATGATGTGTAAAATTTGAGTCATAGTGTAATTTTTGGGTCATTAGCAGTGTTTGATAAATACGTAGACATATCATTGACAACCTAGATCATAAGGAAAATCATAGATGACTAACCAAGGAGATGAGCCAATCAACAATATCTTTCAAACAATTGAAAGAAAAACCAAGGCACCTCTGAGACCCATTTCACAAGACTGATATTAATATACAAGAGTCTCCACAAATTGAAGCCTTGGAAATTTTCTTTAACGGCTCATAATTCCTCGTATTCTTTGCCATTATGCAAAATGTGTTTGCGTAATCTTTTTAATGAAAGTAACGTTATCTGATTTTAGTATTAGCAATTGCATCGCAAGATGCCATAAGTGGATACTCCATCGTGTTTTTATTTAACATGCCATTTTGCAGATGGAAAATCCATCCAATATAGGGAGTATTTAAAAATTAGTTTTAATATTGGAGCAGAATCTCAGACAAAGGTAAATTCGTAGCTTTATTAAACGCGGGATGCAAAATGACTCAATGTAAACCTTCTTGTTGGCATATAAGTTCATGTAAATCCGATTAAACCATAATATAAAAGGTATAATGACAATCAGAAACTATAATGCGATTTACATATCACTTCGTGAATTGAGTCATTCGGGTTACAAGTCATTACAAGATTATCTTGTAAAAACACTCATTAGCGCACCACATTACACAACAAGTCATATTTCATGTCGAATGTGCATCTTATATAATAATCTTAGGTTCTACCATCTACCTCATTCGTATGATTCTTAAAACTCACCACTAGTCATGAAATTTGATTCTTTGTAGCCTTTTAATTTTGCTATTGAAGTCTCAACTTTGTTCTTTTTGAAGCCTCCTTCATAATACCTACATTTGACAAATATAAAATCGAACAAGTCTTTTTAGATCCACAATTATTTTTTATTCGCTCTATCATCTATCTAGCTCATGAAAAAGAACAAGTATTGAACTTACATGATGGAGAAACAAGTGGTGGCTAGTTTAGAGAAGACAAATTTTTCTGATCACATTAGAATTGCAATTGAATCAAGAGAACGAGAATCCACAGGATGTTCCTTCCAATAGCTAAAGAGTTGAGTGTTCCGTCATGTAACGCATGTGACAAGCCGTCTCACTAACTTCATTCCACCTTGTTCCAATGATATTTCATAAGTCTGATTACGGGCCAACAACATTCACATCAACAATAACATGTCTTGAAATGTCCAAAAAAAAAATCAGAAAATTCAAGAATCAAATGTTACATGGTCCACATGATCTATCCCTAAATTTTATGTTAAATGATTGCTTCAAAAATTCATTCTAATATCTTATCTTATTATCATTTACCGAGATTCAAACAAGCTTTCATCCGATTGATATAAAACTCACCATTTTAGGGTTACCTCTCCTCCAATTGGCATCTTTGACATCATCTAGATACCGCATTTGAAATCAGCACATTAAATCAAAGAAGAAAAACTACAACCAGGGAATGAAAGGGTTAGAGTTAAATAGAAACAAGTAAACCAAACCTACCTTCCGAGGTAGTACAGAACAAGGCCAAGTTGATACAAATGGGGTTAAGTTCTGAAAACCGATGGAGAAATTCATCTTTTCATCGACAATGACTTTTTTTGAGAGGAGAAATCATTGTGTTGATCTAGTTGTTGCTTCTGTTGATCATCAACATCAGATTCCATCTTGATTTATGGCAGCACGGTGGTTTTAAGAAAGAAGAGAGGGTGTTAAGGATGACACAGTCATCTTTCGGTAAGATGCTCAAAAACAATAAGGTTGACCATGTATTCTTCCGAGTCTTCGGGCTATGTGTACGCTAGATTGCTGTTTTGATTTTGAATTGGTTTGTCATCCGTAAAAACCCTAATGTAATCCTTCAAGTATAAATAAACTTCCTCTCCCATAGAATTACTGTGGAAGTATTCACCAAAATATTCTTTCTAACTAGGGGGAAGCAAGATGAAACTACAGCTTCAAAGATTCCTATGTGGTGCACAGCAATGGACGTGCAAATTAATACGCTAAATCGAAATGGTACGTTTTCTTGTGAAGTATGAAAAGGGAATGAATGTAGCAGTCGTATGCGGGTGGTATTCGTGTCAAACAAAATCCTGATGGGACTATCGAACGCAGAAAATCTCGCCTAGTAGCAAAAGGATTTAATCAGTAGGAAGTTGTGGATTATGGCGAAACTTTCAAATCCAGTTATCAAACCATGTACCATCCCATGGTATTTATCCATGTATGATTTTGAACAATTGGGAGATAAAGCAATTGGATGTTTAAAATGCGTTTTTGTAATGGAAATTTGGAAGAGGAGGTGTACATGCAACAACCCCTGGATATGTTGATTCAAATCATCCCGACCATGTTTGTAAGTCTAATAAGTCCTTGTATGGACTTAAACAAGCCCCACGGCTTGGTTCTCTAAACTCAAGAACTATCTCTTATCCCTTGGGTTTAAGGGTTCCATCTCTCGACACCTCATTGTTTGTGTTACAAACTCCCGACCAATCATGTATGTCCTTGTGTACGTTGATGATATAATTATAATAGGTTCTCACCAAGATCCATTCGAAAAGCTTATAGAATATCTAAGTCACGCCCGTTTCGATTAAAAGATAAGTGGTGACCTTTCTTTCTTTTTGGGATAGAGGTTCTCATTGACGTGGACAATGAGATAGTGCTCACTCCAAAGAAAGTGTATCACAGATCTTTTTGAAACGCATAAAATTGGATGGTGTTAAACCTGCTAACACTCGTTACCTATAAATATCAAAATTGATAGGGTCGACGTTTCATGACGCTTAATACTTTGTATCGTAGTGTCGTTGTGCGATTTAGTACTTGGGGACCGACAAGACCTTATATCTCGGGCTATAAACAAGGTTTTCCAATTCATGCATGATCCATTCATTGAGCACTCGGAGTTAGTAAAAAGAATAATCATATATTTAAAGAGTACTGGTGGATTTTGGATTGCACTTGAAACGCACAAAGACTCTTCACTTCAAGCATACTAGATCTTGGTCGACCGGGCATCCTCGAAGGATCAACGATCCACTAGTGGATATTGCATTTACTATGGGGTAAATCTTATCTCTTGGAGTGCGAGAAAATGAAAAACAGTTATCAAAGTCAAGTACTAAGAAAGGCATGGGCGTGGTTGCAACATCGTAACTTATTTGGATTCAATCTCTTCTCACGGAGTTGGGAGTAAAACATTCTTTTCCAATCTTGTGGTTTGAAAATTTAAACATATCTTACCTCAAATCCAATGTTTCATGCAAGAACAAAACATATAAAGATCGATTATCATTTCGTTAGGGAGAGAGTAAAGCAGAAAACAACTACAAGTTCGCTTCATTAGTTCTCTAGATCAATTGGAAGACGTGTTTACTAAGGGTCTTGCGGCTCCACGATTTCGGATTATTCAAGCATGTTGCACATTCGCCACCTCCCGGTACAACTTGAGGGAGGTGTTAAGGATGACAGCTAGTCATCACTCCAAGATGCTCAACAACAATAAGACGACCATGTATTCCTGCAGAGTCTTCAGGCTAGCGTGTACGCTAGATTGCTTTGATTTTGAATTGGTTTGTCATCCGTAACAAACCCTAATGTAATCCTTCAAGTATAAATAAATCCTCTCCCACTGCATCATCGGGGTGGGAAGTATTCACCAAAATATTCTTTCTAACTAAAGGGGGAAGCAAGATGAAACTGAGAATTAGGGTAATGAGCCCCGACGCAAAACCTTTAAATACTAGGGCAACTGGAAAAATAAAATAAAAATATATTTACACTTTGGTTACATCTCAAATGCGTGAGCGTTTTTTTTTGCTTTTTTTGGCTCAATTTTGGATCAAAGACATATTTCAAGTTACACGTACTTATGATTTATAAGGGCTCACCATTAGATCGATGGTGGTATCATCCCCTAGTAGAGCTTCATCCCCGAGGAGCTTCCCTTATAAATCATGTACACATGACACCGGGAGCACAATGGCTCGGGCTTATGGTTGCCTACTGGATTTTGGGTCACAAGGAGCCACTTATGGCTGTGTTTAGCTCATGAAGTGAATTCAAGGTCACGGGAGATTTTAACAAATTGTATAGAATTTGAGTTGCAATAACATTCATATACTTAGATGAGATGTTAGAATTTGAAACATAATGTCATTTTAGGGTCATTAGAAAAGGTTTGGATAAGATTTGTAGGAAAATCATCGATGACTAGTAGAAGGAGATGAGCCAGTCAACAATATTTATCACAAAACCCATTTACAAGACCGGATTATATACATCGAGTCACTGAGAACTTCAAGCCTCCTCCCAAAGCTTCTTTAACGACCCATATTTGTCATGTGGCTTCCATTATGCAAAATGTGTTTTACAATTAACGTAATGAAAGTACCATTATCCGATTGAAGTATTCGGACTTGTACCGCAAGATCATCTAAGTGGCTACTCCATGATTATCGATTTAATATAACATGTTCAGTGGAAAAGTTCATCCAACATATATAATTTTAATAATTGGTTTAATATGGAGATGGAATTCAAGGTAGCTAAATTAAGTAGCTTTCATCAATGCTCGATATAAAACTAACTCAATGTTGAATCGCTAATGGTATAAGTTCATGGAAATCCAACAAACCATAATATAAAAGCAATAACGCAGAGATAAGTAGTCCAAATCTGGACAACATCTCTAAGAAGAGGTGATCTAATGACTTCGCATTACTGGTGACACGTAGTGGGCAAGAATCGTGGACATATCAAAACCTTCTTCTTCATGTTTCTATAACCAACACATATGAGAAGCGCATTTAAGATGCCAAAGCTCCTCTCCATTTTGTCAATCGCGAAAATTAAAAATGTCTTTACAAAGAAGATTGTAGGCTTATTTGATAGTAACATCACCAATTTTTCCTCCGTACTCAACTTACTTATCGTGATATCCACCTATACAACTAATAGGGATAGCTTTGATCTTGTTTAGATCAGAAGAAACAAACTGAAGGTTCCAAGAACCATAAGATGATTTTAAAGATGGATCGAGAACGATTTATGAACACAACATGTGTGAATACCTTATCCATCTTTCAGCAAAGTTAATTGATTGCTTCAAACATTCATTCTAAGAAAGACTAAAATATTTTATGGGTCCTTCATTTGCTGAGCAATGATGATTTACTAGCTAAGCTACATCCATACATTCAACTTACAATGATATTCCGGAGGGGTGATGATTACATGCCTAAATTTGTAATTGTCACAACTCTTCCTCATAGGTATATCTTAAAAAAATTAATAATCAACTACAATTTGTTTGCCTGATCACAGACAAAGACTCATCGCCCACCACATTATTCAACAAGCAATCAACAAGTCAAAGTCTCATGTTGGATTATGCATCTTATCCAATCTTATGTTCTACCATCTACCACATTCAAAATAAAAATAAAATATACAGTCATCCAAAGGATATAAAACTCACCACTAGTCATGAAATTTGATTCTTCGTAGCTTTAAAATTTTGGGATGAAGTCTCAACCCGGTTCTTTTTGGGAGCATCTTTCAAGATATGTACCTACATTTGACAAATAAGAAACCGTAACAAGTCTTTTAGATCTACAGTTATTTTTTATTCTTGTTTTAACATCTTTAATTCTAGCTCATGAAAGGAACAAGAATACTAATCTTACATGAAGGAGAGAACAAGAGGTGAA
Organism: Papaver bracteatum; assembly: GCA_023529315.1. NCBI lineage: Eukaryota > Viridiplantae > Streptophyta > Magnoliopsida > Ranunculales > Papaveraceae > Papaver > Papaver bracteatum. The sequence continues at coordinate 21,101 of JAJJWX010002084.1, forward strand.
GATTCTGATGAAGACATAGTGATCCCGAGGCACATTAGCATTGCAATTGAATCAAGAGAAGAGAATCCATGTTTTGTTCCTCCGCTTCCAATACTCTCAGTAGATTTGGAATTCTGGACATAGACTCGTATAATACACACGTTCTTGTTGGAAAATCTTTTTCTCAATTGCTGCTAGTAGCAAACCACACCGATGACTTAGGCCAACAACATTAAAATCAAAGAAATTGACTACTCACTAGTTTCACATGAACAATAAAATGTCTTAAAATGTTGAAATGTACTTCTTAAAGAAATCCAGTAAAATTCTAGAATCACATGTTACAAAGCCTACCAAATCTATCTCTCGATTGTCAAATTTATCTCCCAATTCTAAATATACATCTTATCTTAGATCCAAACAGTTTCATCATCTGATTATTAGACATTCATTTGGATATGAAACTCACCATTTCTTTTTCATATTTTTCCTCTTAGGCCACTTTCATGGAATCTAGGTACTGCATTTGGTAAACATGCAGATCTGATCATCCTTGACTACAACTTGGGAATAGAAGGGTAAAAAGGAACAAGTAAACTCAACCTACCTAAAAAGAAGAAGGAAGATGATAAAAGTCTGAACATATGCATTAAGTGAGCATGAAGGCTGACGCTGAGATCTGTTGGATATTTTCAATAACTTAGAAAATAAAACTGTTTTCGTTTTTGGTTTGTCACTATGATGAGGAAGTGTTCTTTGTTGGATAAACACAATGGATGTTAGTTGGAGATGAAGGGACACCTCTAATAGGTGTGATGGTTCATAAAGGACACAACCATTCCCACGAGACACCTTATGTGTCTTTTGGAAGTGAAGAGGCATCTCCAATAGGCATGAATAACCCTATAAGTAGTGAAGGAATTCTCCCATTCTTGAGAATGAATTCAACTTTGTTTTCTCCATCTAAAGCATCATCAAATCTCTCTCATGTGTTCTTGGTTGGGTCAAGGGTGCAAACCTTGAATCCAATTTCCCTGTTGTAGGGCTTTCATTGTATCCTGAAGGCATTATTTCGCATACCCGTTGCAATCGCCAATTTATATTGGGAGGGTAGAAATAATCGTCTAAAATAAATCACCCGAGCCTTGAAAGCTTTGAGTACAACAACAATTTCTTTTAGTGTTATCATCCTCCTGTTTTATACCCAAAATTTCCAAGTTTTAGACGATTATTTTTCGATCATGGAGGATGAAATTTCGATTGCGTTAACAGATGGTTATTGCCCGAGGAAAAACTGTCATCAATCAGATAAGTGATCTAATCTTGTTTTCTTTTTATAAAGATTTTAAAGATTGTATGCTAAATTAGGTTTCTAGTGTGGGGATACATACAAATTAGTATGATTAGACTAGTATCCTTGAAAAGGCATGAATTGAAAAGCATCTCTTGTGAATGGACATCTTCTTAATGGGACTGATCATGTCGGGAGATGTATATATGTATATGTAGGAATGCATAAATTGTCCTCGAGAAACTTATATATGCTCTACTATACTACCTAACTTTGTACGGTCCATGCATATGAAGTTTGTAAGATGTATGGTTTAGTGAATGTTGCTTGTTTTGTCTTTATCCCCCGATGATATCTTATGATATGAATATCAATACACGTGCAATGTACATAGTTGAAGTGGCATCCAGAAACCATGATTGTCAATGTGTGTACCATTTCGTATCCCTAGTATCATTACATTGTTGTGTAATGGTTTCATGATTATTTGTATAGCCATGAAATATGGGAAAAGGGAGTAGAAAGCTGGTGTCTCTAGGAAATCCTTTCAAGTACGTTTGAGTAATTTGAACAGTATTGATACATCTAACTCATTAGTGTCTATTAATGATCGATGAATCCTTTTACAAAGATATCCTGTTTTGCACATGCTCCTTGAGCGGGATGTCATTGGTACAAACATCTTTTGTTCCTCATTTATACTGGTTGGTCACGTTTGCAAGAACATTGCATTGGATTTGAAGATAGCCGAATCCAAAAGGATGGTGAACTAAACTGTACTCGATGATGGATTTGAAGTTTTAATTTCTATTTAGAAATTATGGGGTACATGTTTGACACAAATGGTATTTCATGATATTGAGTTGCATTTTGGCATTTGAGAATTATCATGAAATAGGGAGAGAATTTATACGAAAATGTCGTATAAAATTTTCTAGTTGGTGGATTATTTTAAAACAAAAATCGTCATAATTGTTGAGACAACAATGGTATGGCATGAACATAATTCTTGCGATAAGAATTATAGGTTCCAAATTTGGAAATTGGCAAGTCTTAAATGACATCGAAAGGGAAAAATGGAATACCGGTCAATATGTAACATATTGGAATATTGTTGCGCTGACCAAATATCCAACGATGAGGTGTTATGATATTACGATACATAAATTATGAACATTTGCATTACATAATGTAAAATGTTAAATAGACATTGTCTATGTTTTTGGGTATAAATTTGTAGAAGATTGGGCATGAGTAGAGGAGTTACTCATCGTGATAATGTGCTTGTTGAAATAGCAAGTAAAGTTGCCTACAAATTTTATATGCCTCTAGTGTATGCAAGTCTATAATGAATTCTTGTGAATTAACGGTAAATGTTAATTAGGATCACTAGAGAAGTTACAATTATTTTGTAAAATCAAATAGGAACATTTTAAATAATGTTTTTCGGAATTGATTGCATGAGCAAGATGCAATTAATGTGGAGGAATGGCTTAGAACTTAATTTGTAGAGATCCCATTTTTGGAAGAAGCCATCTCAAGTGGTCTTGATTAATTGTGAATCGGATATGATCTATAACGTCTTTAACAAGACTTATAATGAAAAGTCAAGACATACAAGTCTTAGACAATGAACGATAAGTCAATTACTCGAAAGGAGTAATTGCAGTTAACCATTGAAACAGAGAAAAGCTTGGTAGACCTACTGATGAAGAGTCTCCCAAAGGAATTAATTTCAATGAAGTATATAGAAATGGGACTAAGGTGCATGTGAAGGAAGGTTGATCTCCATAGCAGAAACCCAACCTATGTTTTTGAAAAGGATAAACAAGGTTCAATGTGGTACCAACAAGTTATGGCTGTAGATTATGGAGCACTAACATAAAACTTCCCATTTCAAGTTAGTGCTGGTTTTTCTGCAAGAAAATAGGATGGATGTAAATCCTTAATGAGTCTGTGATTAGTAAAAGGTGTCCATGCGAAACACCTTCGAGACTTACCTATATGAGTATGGAAATGTGGGCGTTTCCTAAGAGAAGAAAGACCGTTCTCTAAAGAAGACTCATGAATAAGGATATAAGCACAAGGCCTTTATAGTGCTTGGCTTCTGAGACACATGTCTTATGGAATCAATATGTGTGGAGACTCCGGCGTTGTCATAAGGGATTCTTGGTTCAAGACTAGTTTCACCATAGAATATCGATAAAGCTTTGAGTTTATTACACTAAGTGAAGGTTCAAACCCAGAAGGTACCTATCATTTATGTATTGATTTCAGCGATGATGCTTATTCCCAATTGTGCTTGAAACTACGTTGGCTTGATCCCACTCGGTTACGATTCAGGCGATCTCCACTTGAGTGATGCACCACTCCGGTTTTATAAGTTTTATTTTATTTTATGTTTTTGGTTTTTTTGAAAATAGGGGAGATTGTTGGATATTTTCAATAACTTAGAAAATAAAACTGCATTTTGTTTTTTGGTTTGTCACTATGATGGGGAAGTGTTACGTGTTGATAAACACAATGGATATTAGTTGGAGATGAAGGACACCTCTAATAGGTGTGATGGTTCATAAAGGACACAACCATTCCCAACAGACACCTTATGTGTCTTTTGGAAGTGAAGAGGCATCTCCAATAGGCATGAATAACCCTATAAGTAGTGAAGGAATTCTCCCATTCTTGAGAATGAATTCAACCTGTTTTTTCTCCATCTAAAGCATCATCAGAAATCTCTCTCATGTGTTCTTAGTTGGGTCAAGGGGTGCAAACCTTGAATCCAATTTCCTGTTGTAGGGCTTTCATTGTATCCTGAAGGCATTATTTCGCATACCTGTTGCAATCGCCAATTTATATTGGGAGGGTAGAAATAATCGTCTAAAAGAAATCACCCGAGCCTTGAAAGCTTTTGAGTACAACAACAATTTCTTTTAGTGTTATCATCCTCTGTTTTATACCCAAAATTTCCAACAAGATCTGCCTTGATCAAGCTTCTCATGCAGTTCATCCTCAGCCTTATTTCTATCAATCAAAAAAAAATAAAAAAAAAATCAGAAGAATCATTAAGAGAGAAAAAAAAGGAAAAAAATGATTTTGATTAAAAAAATGAATCTGAAATGAAAGAGATTATATATACTACTTACGTTTGAGAGGAGATATCTTCATGTTGATCTTGTTGTTGATCTTGTTGCTGGTGTTGATCATCAACGCCAGATGCCATGGTGATTTGTGGCGGCGGAGGTCTTTGAGATGGAGGATAACAAAAATATAAGAGCAGTAGTAGAATAAGGGTAATGAACCCTAAGGCCCCTGACACAGACCTTCAAATACTAGGGTAAATAAAAGTGAGAAAGTTGTTTACACTTGGGTTACAACACCGGTGTTTTCAAATGTGGATCATTATCATTTTTATTTTATTTTTGCACAATTTTTCGTCATGGACATATTTCAAGTTACAGTGATAGCAGTAGGTTTCGACGAGACAAATTTTATATTCACATTTGGCGTTGAAAGAGAAATTGTGGAGAACAAAGGCATATTTTTTGTGACGCTACTAATTTTGGATCATTGTCATGTTTTTGATCATGAAGTGAAGGTCACACTGGGAGATTTTGCTCAAGATGCAATAAATTAGGCCTCTTGTTAATTTTTGAGTTATAGATTAGTAGGCATATGAACAGGCTAACAAGGGCGCACTTTGGGGATTCAGTGGTGGGATGCGAAAATTTAGGCTCGTTAAAATTCAGGCCGCAATGACAACTGCTGCAACCATAATGCAATTTACAATTCACTACAAAAAATTGGATCACTCGGTCGAATTTGCTTGGCATAATCAAAATTAAACATAAAGTTAGATCTAAGCTAAGGCTAATAGCCAATGAAGCTGATGGACCAGACATTTTTAGCCCTCTCATAAGTCCGCCCCCAGCGACATATATCATGATGCGAGTGACAATTTATCGAGATACGTAGATAAGTGAGCTTGGGCTACCATGGCTAGACTGAGACCTGCGATGCCTAATGCCAATGCCAAAAAATGTCCCACAATGCTTTGACAAAGTCGGAAAATTTTACCCACATTTGGTCAAAGTAAACACATCATACGACTGTACTTAGAATGTGTACATAGATCACTGATATTTTAAAATCCAGTGGACAAGATTTTTTTACTTTATATGAATTGGTAGTTTTGATCTATATGGATTGTACGGTGGTATTCTCCTATATAAATCGTGCTATCCTGGCCTCCTGTATTGACCGTGTTTTATTTTGCAATACGGCTTTGGGAGGATACCAATCCATATAAAACAAAATAATCCTGACTGCTGAACCTATGAATTACCTGCCCGGCTTCAGCAATCATTGTTATTTTGAAAGAAAAAGAACGATTGGATAAAAGAGAGAAAATAAAGATATAATAAAACTCATCACCAAAATCTGGACATCATCCGGTGATGTGTAAATGTGCAGCGACACAAAACTTCGTTGGAAACAAATATTTTCTATAATAATACATATGATACCTAATATTTGAAAAACATTTATATTGGAAAATATAAAATAAGTGTGCCTGGCACAGCACAACACGTTTATTTTTCTGGCACATCCTATCCCAGCACGGCTTCTAGCACGGCACAGCACAACACGTCCTAATCTCCGGCACAGGACAACACGGCATATAGCACACTAAGCACGTGATTTCATGGGTTGTACTGTGGTGGGCCGGCACGTTTTACACCTCTAGCAATTTGTGACTTCGCTGATATTCTTAAACAAACATACGTGCAATCCCGTAGACAATTTAGACTTCACCTATAGGTACATTTGTATTGTGCCATCCTGCAGGACAATTGACCACAAAATCATTAGAGAACAAAATATTAGCATTAGGTAGTGATTTTGTGTCAAGGTGAACATATGATTCTTCATATATAATTTGTTAATTGATTGCTTCAAATGTTCATTCTAAGAAAGAGTAAGGCGTTTCCTTCATTTACAATAATGACGAACTTGCTAGTTCCTGCAGCTACAGCCATATATACATTCAACTTCCAACGATATTCCAGAACTCACAAGTTACATGCTAAAATTGTAAGCTATCGCAACTCTTTTTCATAGGCATATATTGTAAAAATTTATACTCAACTACGCTTTGTTTGCCTGACTGAGGCAAAACAATCATTAGACACCACATTACACAACAAGTCGTATTTCATGTCGAATGTGCATCTTATCTAATGATCTTATGTTCTACCATCTAACGCATTCAAAAAGTTTCATCTGATTCTTAGACACTCATAAAGATATAAAACTCACTCACAACCAGTCATGAAATTTGATGGCCTTTTAATTTTGAAATGAAGTCTCAAGATGTTCTTTTAGATCTACAAATATTTTTAATTCTGCTCTAACATCTTTAAGTCTAGCTCATGAAAAAGAACAAGAGTATTGAACTTACATGATGGAGAAACAAGTGATGACAACGTTTCTGAGAAGAGAATCCATGGTCTGTTCCTACTTTCATTAAATTGGACGTTCCACCCTTTTTCCAATGACATTTCTAAGCTGCTAGGTGCATACCACCCCTGTATGATAGGCCGACAACATTTAAATCAAAGAAATTTAGTTTCACATCAACATAGAATACAAAAATAATATGTTAAAATCTACCTAATATATCTCTCAATTTTAAAAACGACTATGGATACATTTTTGTCTTATTATCATCTACTAGATCTAAACAGTTTCGTCGGATTGATATGAAACTCACCATTTCAATGTTATGTCTACCAGTTTGGCATTTTCCTGAACACATAGATTCTGCATTTGATAGATATGAAATCAACACATTAGAATCATTAAAGAAAAAGAAAAAAATCTACAAACTTGGGAATGAAAGGGTTAGAGTAAAGTGAGTGTAGAGAGTAACAAGTAAACCAAACTTACATGAGAGAGAGATGACAGTACAGAAGGCCAGGATGATAAAAGATGGGATTAAGTTCTGAAAACTGATTGATGAAACCCAGCTTTTCAGACACTTCAGCCACAGCTTATGTTTGAGAGGAAAAATCATTGTGATGATCTACTAGTTGTTGTTGTTGATCATCAGATTCCATCTTCATTTGTGGCGTCGGCGGTGGTTGTTGAGAAAAGAAAAGAGGGAGAGGCTGGATGAGACTGAGAATTAGGGTAATGAGCCCTACTACAAACCTTTAAATACTAGGGTAAATTTTCAATGAGGTGAACAATATATATAATTACACTTTCGTTCCATCTCAAATGCGAAGCATTTTTTTTTGTTTTGTTTTTTTGGATCAAGATATTTCGGGTTACACATATGGCAAAGTTCTGGAGCACAGACTGATTTTGGGTCACAAGGAGCCACTTATTGTCGTGTTTTAGCTCATGAAGTGAATTCAAGGTCAAACCGGGGGATTTTAACAAATTGTATAAAATTTGAGTTGCATACTAACATTCATATACTTAGATAGGTGTAGAATTTGAGTCATAGTGTAATTTTGGGGTCATTAGACAGTGTTTGGATAAATACTGTAGACATATCATAGACAACATAAATCATGAGGAAAATCATCGATGACCAACAGAAGGAGATGAGCTAGTTAACAATATCTTTCACAAAGTGAACGAAAAACCAAGGCACCTCACAAAACCCATTTACAAGAATGATCTTATACATCAAGTCATTGACAACTTGAAGCCTCTGCAAACTTCTTTAGTGGCCCAAAATTCTGTCATGCTGCTGCCATTATGCAAAATGTCTTTTGTGAATGATGCAATAAAAGTACCGTTATCAGATTGAAGTATTCAAGATGTACCTGCAAGATGATCGAAAGTGGTTTAATATTGGAGCAGGAATCTGAGACAGAAGTACATTCGGTAGCTTTACTAAATGCTTGATGCAACTGATAATGGCATATAAGTTCATCGAGATCCAAGTAAACCACAATATAAATGGTATAATGCAGTTGGAAAAGGCTTCAATTGTACTGACAGTACAAACCAGTCAACATTAAGATGGGTCGAAGAGATGGTAAACCTCCATTCTGTAGTGACCTTATCACAAAGCTGACAAACTACAGAACATTCTAACAAGAGGGGGATCCAATGATTCTGCACATTGGAGACAAGTAGTGGGAAAGAATCATGGATGTTTAAACCTCTCTCCCTCAATGTTTCTCTAACCAACACATGAGAAGGGCATTTAATATGCCAAAGCTCCCTCCATTTTGTTGAGTCTGCAGCATAATCAAAATTGTCTTTACAAAGAAGATTGTAGGATGATTTGATAGTAATATCACCAACTTTGTCTTCCGGCCAAACTTGCTTATCATGATATCTTCTTATTAGCATTGCAATTGAATCAAAAGAAGAGAATCCACGGTCTGTTCCTTCTTCTAATACTTTTAGTAGATTGGTAGTTCTTGATACAGACGTACACCAGAATATTTGAAGAGTTCATTATTCCATATAATGTGTATCCAACGCCACTAACTGCACTCATTCTTGTTCAAAATCTTTCTCATGCTGCTTGTGGCGTATCATACCTGTATGTAGGCCAACAAAATTATAAGATATATCAAATTGACAACTCACTAGTTTCACATCAATAATAAAATGTCAACATTAAAATGAACTTAAAGATATTCATGAAAATTCAAGAATCACATGTTACAAAGTCTACCAAATCTATCCCTCATATGTCAAATGAATGCTTCAAAAGTTCATTCTAAAGATACATCATATTATCCTCTACCAAATCCAAACAGTTTCATCATCTGATTATTTGACAATCATATGGATATGAATCTCACAATTTCTTTGTCCTCTCCTTCCTTTTAGTCCACTTTCAGGGAATATAATAACTATTTATGTTTTTTTTAAAGAAGATCTGATAACACGGACAACAACTTGGAGTAAAAGGGTAAAAAGGAACAAGTAAACCAAACTACCGTGAAAGAACAAGAGGAATACTCCAAGGCAACAACTTGGAGTAAAAGCGAATACTCTGATGGATTAGTAAGCTGGCGAAATGCTGATCTGTGATTAGTGTCTTTGAAGCTTTATTGACACATCTCAGCACCCTTATTTCTATAAAAAAGAAGAAAAAAAATCTTCGAGAGGGATCAGAATGAGGAAAAAAAAATTCAATTAAAATCTAAAAAAAAAGAAGGAAAGGGCTAAGAAATATTATTTACGTTTTGAGAGGAGATATCATCATGCTGATCTTGTTGTTGCTGTTGTTGATCATCAACGTCAGACTCCATAGTAATTTGTGGCGGCGGTGGGTTTTGAAAAGCATAACAGAGGAAGATAGGAAAGGAATAGGCAGTAGAATAAAGGTAATGAACCCTAAAGGCCCCCAAGACAGACCTTTATATACTCTAGGGTAACTACACAAAAAAAATGAAAAAGTTATTTACACTTCGGTTACATCACTGGCGTTTTCAAATATGAAGCATTTTAGTTTTTTTTTTTTTTTTTTCATTAATTTTTCATCATTGACATTTTTAGTCGGTTTGTGCAGTAGGTTTCTAATTACAGGAAAATTTAAAGAGGTCACTCACATGGCAAATTCTCGAGAACAATGACATGCTGATTTTTGGATCACGGAGTGATCACACTGGGAGATTTCGCTCAAGATACAACAAATTTTAGGAACCGTGGTATACTTGGATAAGGTGTAGATTTTGAGTCGTGGTGTAGTTATATGGTCATTGGACAACGTTTCGATCGGTAACATATCATAGAAAAAATTGTGGTCATGAGGAAAAAAATTCGTCTACAAGATGAACAAGCTCACGAGGCCGGTTTTTTGGGATTTAGTGGTCGAATACAGAAAAATTAGCAAACTTTTGAGTTGCTCATCAAATTTTAGGCCACAGCTATAATGCAATTTATATATCACTACAAAAATTGAATCATTGGGTCAATTTTGGGTTACAAGCCATTGCAATATAATGTAAGAATTGATACTCAACTTACAAATTGTATAGGTATATAATTTGAGTTGCAGACTTACACTCATATACTTAGATGAGGTGTGTAGAATTTGAGTCATATATAGTGTAATTTTAGGGTCATTAGATAGTATTTGGATAAGACTAACAGAAACTGAAAGAAAAACCAAGGCACCTCACATAACCCATATTACAACACTGATAATATACATAAGGGTCACCAACAAATTGAAGCCTTCGAAAACTACTTTAATGGCCCATCATTCTACCGTGTTGCTTCCATTTTGCAAATGCTACAACAGAAGTACCATTATCTGATTGAAGTATCCGACCTACCTGTACCTGCTCCAAAGCATACAATGCAATGTAGTAGATGACTATTTCGAGTTCACCTCTAGGTACATTTGTATTGTGCCCTCCTGCAGGAGAATTGACCACATAGTCATTAGAGTGAAAAAAATATTGGTATTAATGATTTTGTGCCAAGGTTAACAGATAACTCTTCATAAATATAAATTGTGCACTCTAACAAACCGCCAGAAAAGCGACTAGATCTTTTGTCAACAATTGTAAGCAGAAAAGACTCATCAAAGCATATAATAGCATCACATGTTACAAAATCTACCCAATATATCTTCAGTTGTTAATTGATTGCTTCAAATATTCATTCTAAGAAAGATTAAGGTGTTTCCTTCATTGACAGAATAATGATGAATTGATTTGCTTCTTACTGTATCAGCTATAGGCTCTTACATTCAATCTCTACAACGATATCTCCAGAACTCACAAGTTACATGTTAAACTTGTAAACTGGGTCACAACTCCAAAAGTTGGGTCAGCATCCTTCAAGAATGAATCTGTATGAACTTTGGGAAACAAAATTTATGGACCCATCAAGATTGGATCATCCAAGGGTGTGAGGAAGGTTTTCAATGTGCATGTCATAGACGTTTAAAGTCAGCAGCCTTTTAATATGATTGAACTTTTATTTACTTTTTAAGATGAGAACTTGGTACACATGGTGAAAATAACACCACTTGGAACATCATCACTAGATGAGCTACATAACGTTTGCAAACTATACTCTAAGATCTAAATTATGTAAAACCTGAGAGAGAGAGAGAGAGAGAGAAGAAATGTTTAACATTTTGACCGTGGCATTGGTGGTGAATTGTGGTGAGTGACATCGAGGGCAAGGGGAGGAAGAACTGATACTGGGGGAGGGCAGAATGAGAATGTGGTAGGAAGGACAAATGAGATGGTGGTGGCCGCATCTATGCAAGATGGCTGAGGGTGGGACTTGTAAAGAAGGTATTTGCTGTTGGTATGGTTGACGTTGCTGTTGTTGAGGCGGCATATGATGAGAAAATTGCTGATAAGATTGACCTGGGGCAAGAAGGGATGGATGTGGACCCGGTGGAAGCGGAGGAGCACCGACAACGACAGGCATAGAAACTGGAAAAGATTGCTGTTGTTGCTCTCCTTGATGAGATGTGCCAATGGATGGCATGGATAGAGGCATTGCAGATCCAATACCAGGAATGATTCCATCAATTCGAGGCAAACCAGGTATTGGGAAATTACTGGGCACAAGACCCACCAGAGGGGGACTGTGCTCACCAAATCCTGAAAATGCTAGCAACAAATATAATGATCACCGAGTAATGGAGGTAATAAGGACAAGAAAGGATCTCCATATATTCACTAAGGTATATTCTCAAACCAAAAGATCAAACAGGAAGGACATGAAAAGGAAAAGAAAAAAAAGGAATTAAAGCATATGGTATGGAGGAGATGATAAATAGCCCTTGTCTCAGGCTTAAAGGGACAAGATGAACATTTCATTAAAAACAACCTTAAAAATGACCAAGAAGAAGGTATGAGAAACCTGGTTGTATCCCGCATTATCACCAGGGAGTGGATTCTCCTACCTTTGCCTTTCTTACACCAAAACTTAGCCAAAGACACCATTATTTATCAACAGCACCATTAAAAGAAAAAGGTAAGTACATTACAATTAGTGTAGTAATCATATAAAGGTAGTTTAATCCACACCTGTGAGCACACAGAACTAGAAATGATGGTAAAATATTAATATCAGTCAGCAATTTGCTGATCTGAAGAAATGTACCATCAGATCCATAAAGATCACTGCAAACCAACTTCAGTACTATATATCCCTGCCTTCTTCTATTTGGCATAAAAGTATAAAATAATATAATAATCATATTTATGTTTATAGAATTCTAACATGCTTGGACACCATTTCCTAGATTCAGCAGGTACGGCACATTGTTCGGTTAGATGCTGCAAGTATATCTGGTGTGCTTGCGCACATTGGTATTTGAAGTGATATATACCAACGCTTAACCGCATAAATAGATCTTAAAAAAAAATTACAACTGAAATAAACACACATACTAACCCCAGACAAGTAAATATGTGTGCGTACGATATGTCTGTGACAGTCTTTGTCACTGTAAAGTGTACTACACTTTTGCACAAATTTTCGTCACCAAAACACTCACATCATATGACTACTTTTTTTTCTTTTTCTTTTTTTCTTTTTTCTGATCGATCATATAACTAGGTTTCACTGACAAGTAAGTTCCAGTGTAGATTAAACAAATGTTAAATCTCCCCAAGAAGGCAAGAATATACCCCCCCTCACTACGGAAAGCCCACATGACTATATGCACAGCTCCCAGTACGTGAGCAGAATTCCTCCTGTTATATATTTATTGTACAATATGTATTGTATGTATTTGACTTAATTAAGAGCTAGCAACTTGCAAAATTGCTCACTGGATAGTTGTACTATGATCATGCGATGGATTGATAACTACTAATTCCATCGTGAAACTTTTGCATGTGTCAATTCAAGCACTAACTATTTAATAATATCAATACTAAATCTTTGACTCTTATAAAATTTCGCATATCAAATTAAATGCTCAAAATTAATTCTAACTAGTTTAGACCAACTCAATTTATGAATTTCAAACCCAAAATGTTACTCAGAGTTTAACCCAAATATGATAGTCATATGTGTTGGTTTAGACTTTCTATCTACCCATGATCTAGTATAGAAAACTGACATCATTATTTATTTTCCTTTAAGCAAGCGGCCACAATTTCAAATACCAGTATTGTTTGAGACCAACAAGTGCTAGCCGGCATTCTATTGCTTGCCACTAACAAAAGGTTGATCAAGCTAGTTGCAACAAACTGGCAGCCAACTATAGTCGATATGTTTTGTATCTTTCAACACTTCAGTTTGATCATTTAATTTAGAAACCAAGACAAAGCTCATTTTCAGCAATAATTACAAAAACAACCATGAAAAGTTACCTGCACAGGATATTGCCAATAGGGAGATACAAGGTCCCATACACTGTTTACATGTGCCCCAGTTATTTCGACCTGAGAGTATTAAGCCGGTTCACTCATCATAGTACCCCCAATCAATAATTTAGGACACTAAAAACGTCCCAATAGGAAAAAACTCAACATTGCTAGCATGGGTCAGTAGAAAATAACAAAAGATATAATGGACGTAATCAGTACTATTTGATCATGGAAAAGATAGTTACCCGACGAGCTAATGGGAAGATAGAGCACATCAAACTGCTGACAAAGTATTCTTAGGAAAGGATGCCATGCAAGAGCTAGCAAAACAGAAAGAGCATAAGGGGATAAATTTCATCTTCGGACTAAAAAGAAAAGCATAAACCTCATGTGGATTACGTTCAACCTATTTGACTGCCAACGACAATGAAATCCAAAAAACCTACTGAAAATAGATGCTTTATCGAGCGATACACATTTGAACTTTACTTTTCTATACTATTGGCTATATAAGCACAAAACGAAACTTTACAAAAGTAAGCATTTGTTCTGGAAATTCGTTTCCTGTGGGAAGAGACTAAAAGTTTTACTGCAAACCATTGTTTTCTGGTCAGGTGTAGGAGAGTAAACAATAGCTACATACAATTTGTTAGGCAATAGCTCCAACCAGACAACTAAATTCAACACCTGTGTTTTGTTTCTAATAAGTGAAATCTTATTGTCTCAGATTATGGTGTTTTTAGGGGAACATTTGTATGCTTAGAATAATGTTGCCTGAGTCCAACTTCTATTTGAAGACAGCTTAGTTTAAAATCGCTAAAATAATTCATAAGGTTACATTAGAAGAACCAAATAGATATATCTCCATTATCATTGACAAGCAACCTAACGAAAGTTCTATGTGATAAAAATATACTTCATTTACTTACCACATTGAATAAGGATTCGACCAAACAAATACTATAACATGTTGAATTAGGACCACCTTAGTAGAAAAAGAACTCGTCCTCATGAAAAGGATTTTGGTAATAAATAATATGTGACACTATACACCATCCAGATCTTAAATTACACAACCAAACAAATTTTAGCTACACATCCATATGTCCAAACAGACATACATGTAACCAAACATCATAGAAAAGCAAGTAATAAAGGAAAAGTGAAGAGGTGTAACTAACCAGTTGCATCCTTCTGATGTCCACGGTAAAACCATTCAAGCTCTTTCATAGCTCTTATATCGTAAAGCTGGGCATCAACAAGGCAATGATTGGTGTGTCAAGTGTCAACCAATAAATTAGCAAAAAGAATACGCCCAGAGTAAAAAATGATAATAGCATAGTTGCATTATTAATATTATAGTCTGTAACCCATTAACTGCACCTTGATGATTTGATCCTTTGAAGCTGTTAGTACCCATTGCCGTTCAGATTCCATTTAACACGAAGCACTGTATTTTATGACCATGGCTGCAAAAGAAGTTAAGATTAATGTGCATGGAAAACCAAACAGCATATGGAAATGCGATCAATTAAGCTTCAAATGAGAAAATAACAAAATTTTCTTATAAGAAGAAAGCTCTCTCCCAGATTTAGCATCCCAGAGTTTGACAAGGTTATCTTTGCCACCTAATCCAAAGGTAACAAAGACAGTTTGAGACTAGTAACGACTTAGCAAGTGAACAATTGTAGTAATAAATGTATGCAAAAATGTACTGACCTGAAACTAGTAATGACTTTGTTGGGTGCCAATCGACACTCTTAACATCCCAACTGTGGCCTGCCAGAGTTCAAAACACATTCTTATCTCTTAGCATTTCTCATTCATGTTTAAAGCTCATATGATACTCTGACACATGCAGAAGAAAGCAGTACTAAATTTAGATAGCAAAAAGTCTTTCAGATAGAGATGTGAAATAATCATCAGATGCCGTAAACATTAATAATGTTGTTATTTATAGAGACAAAATCAGGGAAGAATGCTTGAACCAACACTGCTAACAAAAATCTGATAATTAGATTTAGAACACAAACCATAAATCACCATTTAGAAAATTAATGCACCGGTTTATAAAACAAATCGTCTAAACTGGGAATATCTTCATCATATTCAATGTCAAAGTATATTACCACTGCATGGAGCTGAGAAAGTAGTGAGATCAATCCATTTATTTTGAAACAAATTTTAATAACTTCTGCAGGCAATTTTTCCAGTTACAGGTGACATGATTTCAAAAAGCAAACTTGCAAATATCCCAACAATATTTGCTGTTTGTTTAGCTCCTTGTGCTTGCTTAATGTATATCTTCAGGGATCACCAGCACTATTCGGTGATAATACAGTAGTCGACATGGTTAACAAATAAACTTGCAATCTGATAAGGAGAACAAACCCAAGCATTTCACAACACCAATTGCTATGATGAAAGCATGAGCACATGGTACAATAAGCAATATGTACGAATGACACTTCCGTGGATACACATGCACCAGTCACTGACAAAACCAACAAGTTTTTTAAAGGCACATTACCAGATAAAGAACGCTCTTCCTGGCACCGTGCAAAATCCCAAACTTTAACAGTTTTATCGTCAGAACAGGAACAGAACTTCAGATCAGTTTTACTGAAGCTGTTGAGCAAAAATATGCATCCTTTAAAAATCCACACATATAAAAAAGCTAACATGCAAATGATTTCATAAATTCATATAAGACTACAAAGATGTACCTCAAGTCACGGACTGATTCCTTATGAGCAGATTTTTTTGCCTTGACATTAGCCATGTTATTTTCCCAATACCTAACCCGATAGCAAGTATACAAATATAGTACGTTAAAAAAAGAAGTCCATAAACTGTATCGTCGTTTTACAGAAATCAGAATTTTGGAATCGGAGTAACTAAATAATCATATGTAATAGGTCGAAAATCACACTTTATTGAGCCTCCATCATCCCCAGTAACCATCCAATTCTCGTTGTTACTCCATACCATAGACCTAATTGCTTGATCATGAGCCTGTATGAAAGGACATCCAACAACAAGAACATTGAGTATGCAATTGCTTAGATCAGAACAAATATCTTCAAAACGAAATAAACAGGTGAAGTGAACACTGCAGACCTGAAGGACCATCTGAAAGTTAAATGACTGTCCATCCCAAAGAGTAAATTCACCACTTTGAGAACCAGTTATGAGACGTCTACCTGTAGGAGTCACTATAGTAGACGATAATTGATTCCGTTAGACATTGAAAAAGATAATACCCGTCAACCAATAACATTTACTGTATCACACTAACCAATTCACGTTTCAGTGATACAGTTCCCCGCTCAGTACTGATAACATAGTAGCATTTCCTTCTCCCATAGTCAGACAGGTGTGCTTTATAACAGCAGAAACTGAAGAAATTCCATATATTGATGAAGATAGATATTACACAAGAAACTTACCAGCACACAATTTATTGAACACCTGTTTTTGTTAGTAGATGCATGAACAAACTTTGCAGCGAAGCTAGTCGATGGATTATCCGCGTAAGCAATTATTTGGCAACATCTGCACATTGACAAAGAAGAGAGACCTTAACTTGACCCCATGACCACAAACAAAGACGCAGTGAGTACTCAATTTGCTATTACTTAGTTTCACATCTACAGGCAATGAGCACAATCAAATATGTAAATTTTGAAACAGCCAATGGTCAGAAAGCATGAATGACCAAGGGAGGAGCAGAAAACTAACCTATGCACTTTAGAACAACAAAGTAATTTATAAAGAAAAGAGCACTAACATCTAATGCTGCAGGCGTGGGCAGGTTGCAACACAGTCCTATCCCTTGAATCTCTCTGCCAAGCACGGATCTGCAAAAGACTGATGTAAGTATCGTATTTTCGCCTTTATTTTGCAATTAGAACACACACATAAGAACATATTTAAGCCAACATTTCCAGTATGTGGACTTAGAATAACATGTAAAGGGTAAAATGTTGATCGGGAGATAACTATACTGTTGATAACTTAAGATATGTTATCCTGATGGTCACACATTATTACTGAAATACTGAAATGGCTTCTAAATATCTGATTTGCATTCTCCTATGGATCTGTCTGAGCATAATATTAAATTATGATAAGTAACGAGAATGGAGTTTGCTGAGAAGATAGTTTATGCCTTCACAGTCACTGAGTAAAAATTAAAAAACAATCCAAAATAATCAAGTAAACTGGACAGGGAGAGAGTACAAATTTTCGGAAGGGTTTTATAAACTGGATGGGGAGAGAGTATAAATTTTCGGAAGGGTTTATTTTTTAAAAAAAACAAGACAAGGGGTGTTCCGGGAATCGATCTCGGGACTTCGCACCAGAGCGAGAATCGTAGACCAAACACCCATGTTGTCTGACAGACTAAACACTCTAGTTATTGTTGATCTCATCAAATGCACCAGATTAAATACACACCCTAATTTCCCTAATCGTCCTGGTTTTTACAAACCCCATCAACAGCCCTCCAACGAAATTCCAAGCAAATTCAAATTTCAATCTATAATTTTCTATTCTACTCTTCCATTCTCACCATGTCCCAGAGTGTACGCATCTACCTCCATCTAATTAAAATAAGTGATTTTGTACTCCAATACATAAAACTAAACTCCAGGTGAAGACTTGAAGGTAAGTAAGAAATTAACAGTCGATGCAACTGATTGACAATGACAAGACACTCCATGAAGTGAGTTTCCAACAAATAATGGTACCTCAGTTGCACTCAAACAAAAGATTACACTTAAGAGTGATCTTTGTTTATAAACATTGAAGATCCAAAACGAAACACTATAATATATACAGATAATCTAATGAAACAAATAAATGTAAATAGCAGGTTTTGTTCTTATACAACAGAGAGTGCGACATTGTTATGCATGTCAACAAAGTAAATAGCAACTTACAGATATGTAAACATCAAAGAAAAAAAAGGTAAAGTAAGGTGCTTTTACGTTATATTATTTAAACCATAAAAAATGTCTTGAAATATGCATAAACTAGAGGGAAAAAATGCACCTGTATATAGCGAACACGGTGCTAGTATAATCAACAGCTCTCCTCTGAACAAGCTTTCCAACTCGTTTATGCAGCAAAACTGTCTCCTTGAGCTGCGACAAATTTGAAGGAAGATAAAGAAAACTTTCACAGATACAGGAGAAGCCACCAAACTACCATATACACATTAACACCAAAAACACTTAATTTAGAGTAGGAAAAAGAAAAATGCATCAAGATTATGATATGACAAATATTCATAAATAACTGATCAGTTTATGTATGTGAACATTCTTTTCTTGGCGTACTTTTTCCAAAACTCATATTATATAATCAGCCAGTTGAACTAACTTGAGACCGATATGTATTCCAGTTCTTCTCATGTGTTTCTACTCAGGTTTTGTAGTGTAATTCATAACAACCCACTGCAGTTTAATTCTGATGATAATTATATCAGAACAAGACATTTTCAAAAGCTACCAGTTGCATGTTGCAAAGAAAAATTACCAATTCAAATTAGACAGTTTGCAATTTCTACCAATACCATATTAGAGGAAAGGGCAAAAGGTATTAGAATTAAAACCTAACAGTAACTATTTATATTCTATTTCTTTATTATCATTTAGTATTTATTTTCTACTGCACTAATGATTCATGAATAATTAGTAGTATTTGCCAACAAGTGTCAAGCTTATATAGTTATGCCTAATTGAAACCACAGAGTGGTGTGTTCTTTTCAATCTATATCGTTTGTGGTTTCTAGCAACTTAGACCAAAAATGTAATACTCCAACAGTGGCTTTTCGGTAACTTTACGCTAGCCTAAAAATACCGTAAAACGACACGCATGAAGTCAACCGCAAGTTGCAGAATGCGTACAAGCTTCTTCACCTAAGGCACGCTAGGAACATTCCTCTAGCGCTTACAATTTCATCAAACACTTGGAAATGGACGAAAAAGAAAAAAATTAATGGAAATGAACATATGCATCAGGAGCAAAGAATAGGAAAGATCTTAAAATTTTAAGTGCTACCTTCATAAGGAGCGAGACCAGTGGGATAGTTGTCAGATGTGATGTTAGTCGAAGAAGCTGATGGTTGACGAGTTGGCAGTCCTCTATGGAAGCCTAGGCTTTGTTGTTGGTGTTGTTGTTGCTGTAGTTGGTGTTGTTGTTGTTGTAGTTGATGTTGTTGCTGCTGTTGCTGTTGGAACTGGAGCTGCAGCTGCTGCTGCTGATGTGGATCATTGTACATCATCCTCGCTTGCAATGCAAAAAACTGTTAACTGCAAAAGATAATGAGAGAGAAAAAGAAGAAGAAAAAAAAAACATAACTTAGAGATGACCAGAAATTGCCAGAAAAAAAAACTGTTAACTACAAAAGATTATTGTAATGAATGAGCTACTGCATTTAGTTTACTTTTTCTGGTCATCACAATGGATTTGGTGAATTTTGGGTTTTCTAAGGACATTTTACAAGGTATCTTTCAGTTACTAGTAAGAGATTTTATTACTCAAACATCCACATTCACAGGTATCAGAGAATCATTTGCGTAACTAAGTAGTAAGGCAGGCAATGCCTGTTCAAAAGAAAAAAAGAAGAAGTAGTAAGGCAGGCAACCCCAATTCCAGTAAGAAATGAACATCAATCATTTTCCAACATAAACAAGTTACAAGAATATTTAAAACCAATAGAACAGATACAGATTCGTAACATATTAACAATGCAGAATCATGAAAAGAAAACGAAGTTCACTTGTTTTTCTTGTTTTAGCCAAAAGAGGGGGCACCAGAAGACGCAGAAAGGCAACGAAAATGGACTCTACTCGCACGCGCACCTACATAGTATACAAAGATCCTAGACATGCACACAGAAGAGAAGCATTTGTATTTCGTCCCACAGAGAAGATAAACAAATTATACCAAGTGCATGAAGAGAGAAATTGCAGAATTGAAATCACTCTTGCACAAAACCACACTATCAACCAAAAGTATCTTCGATTGCTGTAGTTAGTTGGAGACAACTCCAAAGCTCAAATCAATAAACAAATTATTACCCATTCCTAAACCTAATTCAAAACCCAATTCCACAAATCATCATACAGGTAAAACAGACAATTGTTTAAACCCTAAATTGTAAAAAGAGGCAGTAACAAACCTAACCTAGCTAGGGTCTGATTCTCATGAAAACCCCCAAAATTTGACAACAACTACAAGAAAATCGCAATGACAAGTGAAAGAAATCCATACCTAGAACAACTGAGTTTCTCGTGTCTGCAATTGATGGTGATTGTTATTCATGAAAATCCCCAAAGTTTGATTTCTACGAAAGAAAAGTCAAGATTAAAACAAAAATCAAAACATTAAACACAAAATCGAAATACAAGAAACAAGTACCTTCAAGTTTTCTCGATTTTTCTGTTGAAGGTGGTGATGGCATTGACAATGCTCGCGGTGGTGGATGGTGGTGGGGTGGGGCTGTGAATGAGGGAAGAGAGCGAAGAAGACGATGTGCAATAATAGATCCTTTTTACTGATAAAAGGCTTTATATTTGACTATTTTTTTAGCTTTGACTGACAAAGACTGTTTTGACTCGTAAGGGATTATGTATAGTTTCCTGGTAGGCTGGTTTCACTTGCAAAAAGGCGTATTATTTTAGCGAAATTATTGATTTATCACCTTAAATGTAGGTTCACCGGTTATACGAATGAAATGATTAATCTTTATGCAACTACATGTTGGTTCATCTGGAAGGTTAGGTGTGATCTGGTTTTCAACCACACCCAGCCAAATGCAAGGCAAATATCTTTGAGCATCAAACAACATTTATGTGATTATAACAGAATTCACAAATTACCTGCTCATATAATGAACACTATTTCCTTAAATAATGGAGAGCTTGACACAGAGAAAAACACTGCTGCTCCTTATGATCTAAATCCTTACCCTAGTCTGGACTTTGGTCTTATCATAAAAATATGCACCCTACAAGACCCTTACAGTCTCATTTATTTTCCTGCACTAACTATCTTGGACTCTGCAGGAAACACCATTGTTACCAGAGGACATCCAGGACACTCTGGAGAATGGGGAGCGACAGGAGGAGCGGACTTAGCCGTCAGCTGGGCCAAAGAAATGCAACGTATCAATATAGAAAAAAAACAGGATGAGTCCATGGAAATTCTGGTCAGATTCAAACCCCTATACCATCAAGCAGTCAGAGGAAGATCTCATCTCGGTTACCATGAATCTTTGAGTAGTGAAGAAGAAGACATTGTCACTAGAATTAGTCCAATTACTTTTGTTTTAACTCGTCTTAAAATTATCCACAGACTCCAGTATTTGGAAACTCTTAATATTGTTATGCCATGTAAAAACAATGTTAGCAGACGTAGTGGCAGCCTAGCTAACGCTATTCTTGTTTCTTAGACTTTCGTCTAACCTTGAAAAAAAAAAGACTTTAATTGGAACGCGCAATTGGGGGATAGAGGAAAAAGACGAAAATAGGATCCAAATATCATTTCGGGAAAAATCATCATTTATAACACTGTATTAGGGTTGTAGTACCCCTACTACAACGCTTTTTTTTGTATTGTGTAGGTGGGGTATTGTAGAAAGTCCAAGCTTTTCTACAATACTTGACTAAGTGTTGTAAAGGGTGATGTGATTCATGGTTCGACAATATTTTGCCAAAGTTGTGATTCTCTTTCGATGTTTTTAGAAAGCCTAACATAACCCTTATTTGTTGTTGCAGGAATATCTTGGACAACACAAGTAGTGTATCGTAAAAATATGTAACACAACACTTGTATAAGTTGAAGGTCTATCTTAGACAACCTTGGATGTGTATCGTAGAAATATGTAACACAACACTTGTATAAGTTGAAGGACTATCTTAGACAACCTAGGATGTGTATTGCAGAAATATGTAACAACTCTTATTACTATGATGAATAAGATTTGCACGACACTTGTTAGAGTTGTATTACTATGTTGGACAGCACCTAGTTATGTCGTAAAGACATTCTTTCACAACCATTGATTTGTGTAGTTGAAATATGGAACACAACTCTTGTTAGAAGTTGTGTGCATATAACTATTTTGAAAAGAAAAAAAATTATAGCGAAACCTGGGAGCGAATTCTTAGAAAGTATTTCACATTCACATTAAGATGCCAGTGTAACACATTTACATTCATTCATTCAAGTTAACATGCCAGTGTAACACATTTACATTCATTCATTCAAGTTAACCTGCCACTCCAGTTGCATTACCTAGATAACTTCAAATCATCTTGTATGAAAGTGGGTCGCGCAACAAAAGAAAAGAAAATGATAGATTTTTTTACATGACCAGGCATATAATGGACATAACATTAATCAAACCCTGCTCAAGAACCATTTTTCAAGCTTGTTTCCAGCAAGCTCATTAGTATTTCCAATGTTAATATGAATAGGCTTAACTAGTAAATCGACATCAATTTTACGCACTTCCTTGGGCCAAGTTGCAGTGTACATGAGCGTCTGGCGGCGAGGAGGTATCTCATTAACAATTTTCCGAATCTGCGGCTCAAAAATCCATGTCAACATCTGTCCGCCTCATCAAGATATCCAGTTGATGCTCCCCTTCTTGTTAATATTAAGGTGGAATACCTTTGTCACAAGGCAACTTTGTAAGAAACAGATATAAGTTAAATAGCAAGTCTTAATCATTACAGGATAACCATTCCGGTGCCTCCAGTAACAAATATAAACAAGTAAAGAATCAACTCTGCTGTGGCTTACTTCCATACATCACTAATACTGGTCATGAACATGTAATATAACAGTAACACTTCAATTTTTACTAAAAACCTTAAATTCTAATAAACTAGGACATGGATCATACATAACCCTCCGGTATATGAAAAAAACTTTTACTATTAGAATCAAGATCCTTAATACATAGACTCGCAGAGATGAACAACACAAAACAGATAAAGTTGATTTACCTGGCACGAAGATTCTTGCAACTGTTTTTAGTGAACCCAAGTCTGAGATATCTTTGGCCTATCCAAGTAAACAAAAAAGTAGAGCTATTAAAAGAACATGCAACTCCATAAATACTACCTCAAAATTGACTAATATCTACCACTTTAGAATTCAATAATTTCCTCCCGTTCAATCCACTTCTATACTACCTGTTGAATCACCTATAAATACTATTGTACATAACCAACAGCATAGTGGATGGATAATAAATAGTTAAACTAAGCATGGACGAAGTTTTTACAAGGATTGTGTCTGCATAGAGTGTTAGTGAAAATTCTTCTGTTTAGTTCGATGTATGGACATGTAGATAAAAGACATAACTAAAGTTTCTCTGTTTCGGCTTACCTTCACAATAGCTTGCTTACGTAGCTTTTCAGATAAAACTGCACCTTCCATTGATGCTAAATACTTTTGCTTAGTGTAGTCTGACCAAATAGAAACCCTCTACGGGAGATCTTTGTAATGGACGTCTTACTCTCACTGTCGAGGAATAGTTTTATAAATGACCTGAACACACAAGAATTGAAAAATATTTCAGAGAGAGATTTTTTCCTAAGCTTAAAAATTAAATTGGATGAATAGGTGTGCGGCTTCGAGTGCATAGAACAAACTGACCCATATTTACTATATATCGATTAAGATAACTCGTTGGGATAGTAATTCTCGCTTCCACAAACTAGTTGAGAAAGAGAATGGCATTACCATGTATCTTGGTACCACACCTAAGCTCAATTAAGCTCAGAATAAGCTCAACTAAGCTGAGAATAGCATATTAATGTTGGATTTTGTTGTTTCTAATAACTACACTGTTCTTAACGATAGAATCAATAAAAAATTATATTGCGGTGAATAGACAATGGAATAGAAAAAAAATTTAAAAAACTACCTCAGATAAAGATGTTCTCTTAATGGTATTTGGCAGCTCATCATTAAGCATTGGCCAGTATCTTGTCGGTTCCTTGCGAACCTAAAAAGAGAACATCGAAAAATCGGCAACTAAATATAGTGAGCTGCAAAGAAACAACCAAGGAGAAGACAATGAAATATGAAAATAGAAGAAGAATAAGAAAGCCAAAGGGTTCAAAAGTATTTTACCTCTTCAATTACATGCCAAGTCGACTCCAACGGGGAGGCCTCAGTCTTGGAAGATCCAATGATAGGTTGTTCTCTAGTAATGCTTCCACACATGCAACGGCAGACTTTGACAAAGATTCAAAATTGTATCCTCCCTCCAAGGCCATCATAATTCTTCCACGAGCAAACGGCATCAACTAGACAGAATGGAAACAGTCATTTTCTTAAAAGATAATTCAAAGATGAAGATGGATTACAATTAAACATTTAATATAGATAATGCACAACATCCATTAGAAAGACGAGCATAGTGTTGTTTGAATTACAACCTTTCTTATCATCACAGAATAGCCGTCTGGTGTAACAGAACAACCCCCCATGGTATCACCAGCAGCTGTTCCGTGGAATGGAACACAAGTCAATAGTTGGTACAAATAAAAAACAAATATAACTAGAACGTAGTTAGCAAGCCATTCGTTACATATATATGATTGGCACAGATAAGAAAATGCCATTACTTATATATGTATGTCTTTAAAACCCATGTATTATATAATAAAACAAGCTTTCAATCAGATGTGAAAGGTGAAAGTCAGCTTTTTCTGCGATAGAATTTTAAGATACTAACAATGAGCTTTTGAAAAACATGCAGTTCCTTAATCTATCTACAGAAAACAACTTGGAAGTTGAGAAACATGCCAAAAACTTATATGCAGGGTTGTGAACAACATAAGAGGACGTTAGTATATTAAGAGACATAGCCACTTTTCATGGAGTACCTGAATCAAATGGGGCCTTGAATCCAGCTAATATTAGGATCATATCTGGATTAAAAGCCTTAGTAATTGGAATCAAGACATGATACCAAACAACAAAGTAATCAGCATCACCACACCCTCCTTGCTCCCATGGTACATTAACATTATACCCTGTACCGGGTCATTAACCGATCATAGAATGAGAACCATCATTCCCCAATGGAAAAAAAGATCCAAACTTGTAGAGATGGAGAATAACCTTGACAGTGAACCCTGAAATCAAAAGTCCCCAAAATTAATAAAACCCTAAACATTCAGTTGTACCAAAAGAATGATAAAAAGAAAAAACCAGAAAGAGATTGAGTGAAATAATGTTACCCTTTTTCTTTGTAAAGAAAGAGAGACGCAACAACAAACCACAGAAATCCAAATTTGGCAAGCGTCTTTTTCTTCTCTTGTATCTTAGTCATCCATTTCATCCCTGTTTAAACAAAACTCAAACTGAACTTTGCAATTTCATTGGAACGAAAACCAAAATCGAATTAATCAATACAACCAGATGTGATTATATACAGTAATAAAACTCAAAACTCAATCAACGGAACTGAAATTGAAAACAAACCAATGCGTTAAAACTCCATGATATCGAACGAAGAAATATAAAAATTGCATATTCTCCGGGAAATTTCACTCAACAAAAAAAAATGAACTCAAATAAGTCCATAGAAAAAAACACGAATTAGGGTTTTAACTCACTTGATAAACTCTTCTCCTTGGATTGGATAGAATTCAATTAACTAAACCCATCTCCAATCTCTTCTTAATCATCACCTAATTCGAATTCCAATTCAACTCAGAAAACCCTAATTCTAAATGAAATCAAAATTAAGCTTCATATATCTATTTACACTTCAATTAATAGAAAACCCATTCTATAATCGATCAAAACTGATTTGAAAAAGAACAATCAATCAATTTGAAACCCTAAATTTAACTTACCCTTTCATGTTCTTCCTATGATTAGATAACTTTAGTATCATCACCTTCATCTTCACTCAAACAAGATAACGAGGTTTACAGGAGATTCACACGGAACAGACTCAATTCTGATGAATTGAGATCACAGATAGATAAGGAGAGGAAGAATAGAAAATAAATAAGAAAGAAAAGAAAAGAATGAGCGAGTAAAAACTGCTTCGAAAAAAAAAAGTGAATCCGAATGAAAATGATGGATGGACAAGATTTATTTTGAGAAAAACAATCTAACGGTTGAGATTCTATTTGCGGTGCTCATACGGATTGAAGAATTTGTGTTTCTCTTTGTGCTAATACGAACTCATGTATTCTTTTTATTATCAACCTTCGACATGAAAAAAAATCCAAAAAAATATTAATAAATTTAGGACATTGTTATTGATATTCTGATATAAAAATATCTAAAAAATGTGTAAGAATGAAGATGAAAATTAATAAGTGAATTCGATAATTGGTGTATTTTTTTGTGTTTTCTCTTTGTGCTTCGGGTTTGAATTTCGACTATTCACATAGGTCACAAAGAAATTTCAAAGCTCCGGGAGGGTGTCAGAGTTCATACTTAGCATGATACATCATCGAAATTGATAAATATGAATCTCAGTGTCGATTCGAACTTCAAATGCGGCATAATGGCATACAAACTATGAAGTATGAAGCTACGGGAGAGTTCTGATTTCAAACTTAGCATGATACATCATCAAAATCGATAAATATGAATCTCAATTTCCATTCGAACTTCGTAAAGATGGAGCTTATGTGTCACTTCTAGCTTAAAGTGTGGCTCAACGGCATACGAACCATGATCTCTCAATGTCCTAAGTGGTTTTTAATTCCAAACTTAGCAGGATATATCATTGAAACTTAGCAGGATATCTTTTTTGGCAACTTCGAGACTTAACCTGGCTCAAACTGGACTACTATAAGTCGGAAACTTCGAAAGAACGATGAATCCAACCATTCATAGGTAAGATTCCTTCAGAATATTCTCAAAAAACCTTAAACAGACCCTTTTATGGCGACTTCGAGAAAGAAAAACCTTAAAAAAACCTTTTAAAGTCGGAAACTTCGTCAGAACGATGAAGCTATGAGAGGGTTCTGACTTCAAACTAAGCATGATACATCATCGAAATGATGAATATTAAGCTTGGTGTCGATTCAAACTTCAAGTTCGGTATAACGACTTACAAACTATGAACCAAGAAGTCTGAAAGTTCACAAAAACGATGAATCCAACCATTTACGGGTAAGATTCCTTCGGAATATTCCCCGAAACTTTAAACAAACCTTATTTTTGGATAATGTATGCATATCCTGACTCCGAGATTGAAACCTGGCCCTGAGTGGATCATTATAAGCCGGAAACTTGGTAAGAACGATGAATCCATCCATTTACAGGTAAGATTACTAGAGTTGGACCTGATAGTTTCTCAAAAACCTTAAACGAAGATGAAATTTATCGATTTGAACATCACAAAGTTAGAAGATTACTAGAGTTGGACCTGATTTTCTCATTTGGATGAACTAAAGATGAAATTTATCAGATTTGAACATCACGATTTCGAAGATTACTAGAGTTGGACCTGAGTTTCTCATTCTGGTGAACTGAAGATGAAAATTATCAGATTTGAACATCACGAGTTCAAAGATTACTAGAGTTGGACCTGAGTTTCAAATTCGGATGAACTGAAGATGAAATTTATCAGATTTGAACATCACAGGTTCGAAAATGACTAGAGTTGGACATGAGTTTCAAATTTGGATGAACTGAAGATGAGATTTATCAGATTTGAACATCACATTTCGAAGTTGACTACTTAAGTCAAAAGCTTGGTAAAAAAAACGAATCCATCCATTTACAGGTAAGATTCTTTCAGTATATTCTACGAAACATTAAACAAACCTTATTTCTGCATATTGTATGCATATCATGCTCGAGAGATCGAAACACGGATCTATCCCGTGAGTTGACTACTATAAGTCGAAACTTGGTAAGAACGAAGAAAACCATCTATTTACAGGTAAGATTCTTTCGAAATATTCTACGAAACCTTAAAAAAACCTATTTCTGCATATTGTATGCATACCAGGCTCAAAGATCGAAACCTAGCCGCTAGTTGACTACTATAAGTCAGAAACTTGGTAAGAACGACGAATTCATCCATTTACATGTAACATTCCTTCGGAATATTCTACGAAACCTCAAACAAACCCTCTTTCTACATATTGTATGCATACCAATCTCCGAGATCGAAACACAGGTGGAAGTGGACTACTATAAGTCAGAAACTTGGTAAGAATGACGAACCCATCCATTTACAAGTAAGATTCCTTCAGAATATTCTACGAAACCTTAAAGAAACCATATTTCTGCATATTGTATGCATACCAGATTCTGAGATCGAAACTTGGCCGGGAGTTGACTACAATAAGTCAAAAACTTGGTAAGAACGATTTAATCCATCCATTCTGAGATAAACCCTTTACATGTAAGATTCCATCCGATTTGAACATCACGGGTTCAAAGATTATTAGAGTTCGACACAGTTTCTCATGAGGATGAATCAATATGAAGTTTATCGATTTGAACATCAGGTTCACGATTCGGAGTTGAAGTTTCTCATTCGGGTGAATAGAAGATGAAATTTATCATATTTGAACATCACATGTTCAAAAATTACTAGAGTTGGACATGAGTTTCTCATTCGGATGAACTGAAGATGAAATTAATCAGATTTGAACATCACAGATTCAAAGATTACTAAAGTTCGACATGAGTTTTCTCATTCGGATGAACTAAAATGAAATTTATCATATTTGAACATCACAGGTTCAAAAGATTACTAGAAGTTTGATTGAAGTTTCTCATTGGGTTGAACCAAGATGAAATTTATCGAGATTCGGTGCAATAAATATTATGGAGACGTGAAAATAATAGACTACCCTTATTGGAAATACGTAAAGTAAATATTACAAAATGTGAAAATGACGATATTGCCCTTAATGGAAATAAATGCAATAAATATTATGGAGACTGTGAAAATGACCAGACTACCCTTATTGGAAATAAGTAAAGTAAATATTATAAAAATATGAAAATGACCATATTACCCTAATGTAAATAAGTCCAATAAATATTATGGAGATTGTGAAAAATGACAAGACTACCTTATCGGAAATAGGTAAAGTAAATATTTCAGACTTTGAAAATGACCATATTACCTTTGATGGAAATAAGTGCAATACATATTATGGAGATGTAAAAATGACAGGACTACCCTTATTGGAAATAAGTAAAGTAAATATTATAAAATATGAAAATGACCATATTACCCTAATGTAAATAAGTCTAATAAATATTATGGAGAAGCGTGAAAAATGACAAGACTACCCTTATCGGAAGAGGTAAAGAAAATATTTGAGAATGTGAAAATGACCATATTACCCTTGATGGAAATAAATGCAATAAATATTATGAAACTTTAATAATGACGACTACCCTTATTAATTAAGTAATGTAAATATTAGGACTTTGAAAATGACCATATTACCCTTGATGGAAATAAATGCAATAAATATTATGGAGACCGTGAAAATGACCAGACTACTCTTATTGGAAATAGGTAAAGTAAATATTACAAAATGTGAAAATGACCATATTACCCTTAATGGAAATAAGTGCAATAAATATTATGGAGACTGTGAAAATGACTAGACTACCCTTATCGGAAATAAATAAAGAAAATATTAGAAACTATGAAAATGACCATATTATCCTTAGTGAAAATAAGTGCAATAAATATTATCGAAACTTTAATAATGACCGGACTACCATTATCGAAATAAGTAATATAAATATTACGAGACTTTGAAAATGACCACATTACCCTTGATGGAAATAAGTGCAATTAATATTATGGAGACCGTGAAAATGATTATCACCCTTATTGGAAATAAGTAAAGTAAATATTATAAAATATGAAAATGACCATATTACCTAATGTAAATAAGTCCAATAAATATTATGGAGACCTGTGAAAAATGACAAGACTACCCTTATCGGAAATAGGTAAAGTAAATATTTCAGAATGTGAAAATGACCATATTAACCTTGATGGAAATAAGTGCAATAAATATTATGGAGACTGTGAAAATGACCAGACTACCCTTATTGGAAATAAGTAAAGTAAATATTTCAGAATGTAAAAATGACCATATTACCCTTGATGGAAATAAATGCAATAAATATTATCGAAACTTTAATAATGACCAAACTACCCTTATCAGAATTAAGTAATGTAAATATTACAGACTTTGAAAATGACCATATTACCCTTGATGGAAATAAATGCAATAAATATTATGGAGACCGTGAAAATGACCGGACACCCTTATTGGAAATAGGTAAAGTAAATATTACAAAATGTGAAAATGGCCATATTACCCTCAATGGAAATAAGTGCAATAAATATTATGAGATTGTGGAAATGACTAGACTACCCTTATCGGAAATAAATAAAGAAAATATTAGAAACTATGAAAATGACCATATTATCCTTAGTGAAAATAAGTGCAATAAATATTATTGAAACTTTAATAATGACCGACTACCATTATTCAAATAAGTAATATAAATATTACTGAGACTTTGAAAATGACCACATTACCCTTGATGGAAATAAGTGCAATTAATATTATGGAGACTTGAAAATGACCGGACTACCCTTATTGGAAATAAGTAAAGTAAATATTATAAAATATGAAAATGACCATATTACCTAATGTAAATAAGTCCAATAAATATTATGGAGACTGTGAAAATGACAAGACTACCCTTATCGGAAATAGGTAAAGTAATTATTTCGAATGTGAAAATGACCATATTAACCTTGATGGAAATAAGTGCAATAAACATTATGGAGATCGTGAAAATGACCGGACTACCTAATTGGAAATAAGTAATTTTCGGAGAAGGCTTCGTGTTGTTTTACTGACTCCGAGTCACTTGAGCATTACTTTTTGAGCATTATATTTTGTTTTACAACACTTATAAAGGGTTGTCATAAAGTTAGTGTATAATTAGTGTATTAAAGAACCACAAACTTAACGAGAACATGTTATAGTTTAGGATGGTTAGTGGTGTATACTTCCACGCTTGAGGCTCGTGATCGAATCCCAACCTTATTTTTTCCAACATTATATATTTTTATTTCAACAACACTTTAAGTGTTCTTTGAGATTTCTATTTAAAAATAGAAAAAAAAAATCAAAACTTATGAACTGAAAGGGTGGTTGATGAGTTAGACTTCCATCCAAAGAGGTTTATGTTCGAATCTCCCTCTAACATATTTTTCATTATCATATTTTTGTGTACTTCAACAACACTTATAAGTGTTGTTGTAGGTTTCTATTTAAAAAAAAAAAAAAAAATCAAAACTTGTGAGCAGAAGGGTGGTTGATGAGCTAGACTTCCATGTAGTAGGTTCATGTTCGAATCTCCCTCTAACATATTTTTTATTATCATATTTTTGTGTTCTTCAACAACGCTTGTGAATATTGTGATAGGCTAAGTTACTACATATATGGAACAACGTTGTTATAACTAAATGTTGTCACAACTGTTTTGCTTAAGGAGTTGTCGTTTGTTTTCCTAGCGCAACCCCTTGTTTCTAAGGGTTGTAGTGATGATATACGACAACTCTTCCTTTGAACCAGTTATAAAACATAGGACTTTCTACAATACTTAGCGAAGCGTTGTAAATCTCCAGTTGTAGATGTATATTTTTCATGTAGTGCCCCTTATCTAAGTATTTTTTTAATTCCTAATCTACCCCTCACTAATCAGGTTTAGCGTTTAATTATAATTAGGAAAAATATTAAGTATTTTTTAAAAGATTAGTGTGTGTTTCTATTTCTATTTGGGGTGAGTGAGGTAAGAGTAGAAAGAGGGAATTTTTTTTTGAGAGGGAAATTTTTTTGGTGAAAATGAAAGATGACTGTGAAGAGAGAATTGTTGTTAAGAGGTTGAAAATTTGATTTTTTTCTTTAAATCCACCATTTTTGCAGCTGAAAAAACTCGATGCCAGCATGGACGTGGTATGTATACAATGCCGGAAGCAGTAATATCGGCATGGTATTCATACCACGTCCATGCCGGCATCGAGCTTATCCCCCATTTTGCAATTCAAGCCGGCATAGTATTCAACCAAAGAACTATGTCGGTACAAAAATTATTTTTTACCTGGGAGATCCGGGGGGCGTAGCCCGTAGAAATTTTTACTGGTTCGTTTTGAATTTTTTTTCAGGTTTTCAGTCCACTGCCGGCACAGTCGGTTAATTCTCGAGCATGCTGGTACTGCTACCGGTATGGTACGTTGCTTGAATTTCTTTGCCGACACATGATGTAAAGTATCCAGATTTTTTTTTCCACCTGACTACCGGCATTGATAGATTTCTATCGAGCATGCCGGCATTTAGTTATGGCATTGAATGTTAGTTACCAAGCCTGCCGGCACCACTTTTGGGCATGATCTTCATCAATTCCGGCATGGTCTTCATCATTTCTGGCCACTTCCAAATGTTAAAAAAAATCGTTTTCAAACTGAGGAGCCTAAAGAGAAGGAGTAGAGAATTTGAAAAGGAGTGGGGAAAATTTAGGTTTCAAATCCCTAACCTTAAAAGAGATTAAAAGAGGTGAAGATGGAAATGGGGGTATATGATTTTGTTTCTACCTTCATTAGACATTAGACCCATGTTTTATCGTATACATTATGGTCTTGTGCAAGGTCCAACTTGGGTGACTGCCAGGACTACTTGGGAAATTCATTTTTTGTCTCAGTCATGCTTGCTTTCAATATATGTATGGTTATATCTTCAACTTCTATAACACTAGTAGATGTTGTTAAATGTTGGATTTAAATTTGAAACCATTGTACTTAAAATTGATTTTTCAATTTGGTGTCAATGAGAATTTGGTTACTCATATCAGATACTTATGAGATTGCAGAGATATGGTACCTGGAATGAAAGGAGATGAACTCGTTCATTCATGCTAGACTCAAAATTCTTGAAAATGAAGATGGTGAAGTTTTATTGGTAAAGCGCTACTCAACGTGTGTAATTTTCTTTAATTTTTCAGGTCAGTGCAAAGTACTAAGGAATTATCAATTATGTAGGTGCTTAGAACTGTAAGATTCATGAGCAAATGACTTGAGATTCTAAAAGTCTTCTTACACTAAATGAACTGATTTATTAAATCTTGATAACTTTTTATTTATGATATATGATGCTTACTTAGTTTTCTAGCGGATGGTGTACCTGAATTAATTAGTTTTTTTTTTTAATTTTTTTTAGTTTCCTAGCCCAAGTGAGCCAACAATTGATGATGACCAACACAACTTCTTCATAATCTACAAGCATTAATAATACTTATAATTGTTTGAGAATTTGATTGATATAAGTTATGGCTCGTAGGTATAACCTCATAAGATTGAGAATGAGCTTGGAGCGGAAATTTCCAACATGAATAACTTAAAGATGGTAGTACAAATCCAGAAAGGTAAAATTCGAAAAACCTGCATGTTTTTATCAATCTGAGTTTGTTCAATTTCAAAGTACTGATGTATTTTTGTGAATGAAGAGTCGACTCTACATCTTGCAAGTTGAAATGCTAGATAATAGAGGAAAATTTATTACATTAGGATGTATCGCTGGTGGCGCTTATTGTCATTCTAGAAAGGTTCAACCAAATAGAGAGGAGGGTCCTTATCGAGGAAGAGTATGATAGGTCTACGTTGGTATGGAAAGATCCACAAGGAAATGGATGTGTGCATTTGAGGAACTTGGAAATACCTACTTGGGTGGTCTGGTCTGCAGATAGGTTGCAATCAATGCAAGTCAGGGACTAATATTTTCTTAGTTTGTGTTCTTTTGCGCAACATTGGTGGGTTCAACACAAGCATAGAAACCCAGTTGGCATTGAACAATTGTATATCCTTCTTTTTTATTATTTTTGGTTATTTCGGTATCCTATAATTTTTGGCCGAGATACCGTCATAGGATTCTTCTTATGATCCATGGTTCTCTTGTATGTGTATCATATAAGTTGCTTTAATTTCTGCTTAATAATTTTGGCAGTCACTGACTTTCTTGTGTATGCATCTCAGTTTCTCCATGCCAAGTAGATCTGATTGATACACTAACAATCAATATTCTCAGCTCCATGTTTACTTTCCGCTATCATACAATTCCATTGCAGATATGGTGGATTGTAGTGTTTAACAATCTTTGTGAAGTACACAATAATAGATGGGGATTCATTATCATAGTTTTTCGATTATTCATGGATATCATATAGATAACCTCATTTTAAAGGAAGAAAATCTTAATTACCTTATTGATACTAGATAAATCGATTGATTACTTGATAAGCCGCTTAAATGTCGATGTTATATTTTTTTTTTTCATATTATAATTGGGATACCTCTAAATATTGATGCTAGATTTGTTTTTCAGATTGTAAGTCTTTTTTGTGTATACAATTACTCCTCAACTTTGATAATAGATATCCTCTTCACAGTTTTGAGGGACAGCTTTGAGTAGTAATTATCTTTTGTGTCCAGGTGGTTCAAGAGGGTCAAAGGATGTGAGTCAACTGCTAGGCATGCTACTTAGTCCATGAAGAAGATTATTACCAGCAACCATGATGATCAATTTGAATTAAGCGATATTTCTTCCGCTATTGATGCCCTTAAAATATCTCATGTAGGAATGAAGCTCATTGTGCCTATATTGAACTCACAATCATGTGTAAGTTGAAGTACTGTAATGTTGTTTAAATGATTTGGTTCATAGAGTTTCCAAATTGGTAACGTTACAATCCTTGTTTTTATTTTCGTTGTTGCCTTTGATTTTGAACTTTGTTCTGTGTTTGGTGTGTGTTACGCAAATGACTTATGAATAAAATTCTTATTGGGTCTGTCGCCAAAGAAGTAGTTAGGAGAAGTCGGATAACAGTAAATTCTTGGCAAATGGAAATTATAGGTCAAAATTTTAGATAGAATTTGAGAGATATTATAAAAGGTTCCTCTAAATTTGGTACTTGTCTCAGTCTAATCTTAATCTGCTGAACTTATGATCTACATCAAAGGTGTCACTCATCTGTTGACATAATTTCATTTGATTTTGTTTTCATCAGGTTACAAACAAAACGTAAAGGATATCGCCCAAGGTGTTATGTTCCATGGAGCTGGTTTAGACAAGGAAGTTAGCCTTGTGAGTGCTTAATGGCTCGTAATTTTCGAGACATCAAACCTATTTTCGATATGTGAATATTCTTGACTACCTTTCCAAGTTAAGTGCCATGTCAGATATGTTCCATTTGAATTATGAGTAGTGGGATTAAAGGTGTCAGAGGTAATTCATTTTACAATTTCTATAGAAATGTAGATGAAATCACATGATGTATATCAACAAGGATATAGGAAGTACCATGTTATTCAATACCAAAATATGCTCAACTTTGATCCAAAATTGTAGTGAGAGACTTGTAGTTATAAGAACTTGTTTTTGTTATAATTTTGAGTATCGCCCACATTAACCTATCAAACTAACTAGCTCATCCATTAAATTATCGCAATAATTTTTATCTGAATTCGATCTAAGATTAATTTGAAATCTAAAATCTAAAATCATCACGTTCCATTGTTAGCGGATACCTGACTTTTTATCGATAAATACAAAGATGTGAAAACGTTATACATAACCTTTTTCTCATACTGAAAATTATTTCAAAATAAGAAACTTTAGGTTTATCTGATTTCAAGGAGAAAATTTAGGTTTAAAATCCATGCAAACCTGAGTATCACATATAATGTTCCAAATTTGCTTAGTTATATGAAACTTCTTGCTAAAAAAAAAAAAAAATTTAATTTTTTTTTAAAAAAATTGTTTTTTCTAAACTCTCTCTCGGCATCGATCTCTTTCTCGACTCTCTCTAGGTATTTTTTCCTTTTGTTTGAATAGAAGAAGATTATAAGAATATGGAAGATAATAGATGGATTAATATTAACACGCATATATATAAATGCTACAATATTCTAAGATTTGTAATTAACGTAAATGGTAAGTGCTAAACCAATACCGTTAAGTAGGCAAAATTACGGAAATAATTTTCGCACGATTTCATTCTTTGTTATGTCGGAAAATTTCCTATAGGAACTCGGACACGCGTTACGAATCCGGAACTGATATTCGATGATATGTAATTATGACGAGATTGATCATGTTTGAATTGTATGAAATGGCTAGCATCTCTTCTTTGGTAACTGATTAAAGCGAAAAATGAAATGTGCAAAGGTGACTTTTGATTCTCAATTCCAAATTGATTTTTTTAAAGCTATTTTAATATTGAGACGATATAAGTGTATTAAACAAAAAATATATAAGTGGCAAAATATTTGAGATAGATATTTGTCGTTGCCTATGAAACAAGTTTTTCGACATGAAATAAACGCTCTCTTAATTAATTTATATATGCAGCACTAAAAAAGTGCGCTAACTAATTTAAGAGACGCCTAAAATGTTTGGCTTAAGTTTATAAGTGTCTCTTTAGGCGTCTCAAAGCATTCAGGACGTCGATTTGAGACACTTATATATGTCTTAAATTCATAACAACGGATAGATGTCTCAAATTAGGCCAAATGGTGTAGTGTTTTTTAATATGATGGTGGAATGTGATTGAATTTATACTGCACAGCTTTTGACATTACAGTATTCATGCATCATATGAACCAAACATTTTAGATTAAAACATTTATAAACATTTAAATTCTAGATTTAATGATGTATCATAAACCGATATAATCTTTTGTAGATACTCAGGAAGCAAAGTCAATATAAAGTTAGCAGGGCATTATAGGTTTTATCATGTATTGGAAAAAAACTGCACGATATCTAAGATATCGGCGATACAAGGATTGAACGATAAAAACTCTTATATCGGCCGGTACAAAACCCGATATATCAACTTCACCTATACACTGATAATAATTTATGTAATTTTAGTATAATAAATTATTTAGATATAAGTTTATAAGGACCTTCCTCGCAATCACATTCTTCCTTATACTATGAAACTCAATCCGATTCGTAAAAAATTCGGATTTCATTTTCCTTAATATGATGGTGGAATGTTGAGTTTGATTGTGTAGCTTTGATATTGAGTATTCATGCATCATATGGCACGAGACTTTTTGGATTGAAACATTTATAAGTATTCAAAATTCTAGTCTTATTATCACGATAAAACCGATGTAATCTTTTGTATATGTGTATCGTACCGGCCGATGCTATATGACAATAACGATATTAACTACTTTGATCGAAGACAAAAGTAAATGAGCGAAGAAGGAAATGGTGAGAACAAAAATCTGTACCCAACGTGCATGGATGCTCTTTCTTGCATTATATGTGTAAGTACATTATAAAATACCGACTGGTTAGGACCATTGTTAGAGTATGGCTACCAAAAGATTTGATAGGGATGGAAGTTTTTAAAACCTGAATGGGACTCTAAAACAGCAATCGCTAAAGATTTTGATATTCAGCGGATTAGATAAAGACTCTTGTGGTTTTGGTTTGCTCTCTCTCAATCCACAGTAAATAGACACTCGTGGTGGATTTAATATTCTGATCCACTCTACCTATAAACTTAACATAAAAAAACAAGGCCTTCTTTACTCTTTACCCATCATCATCTATTGAAATTAAAACGGGAATTGGGTGCAAAAGAAGAAAGTGAATCGTGCAGCTGGTTTCTGCTGCAAGAGAAGTGAGTGCTCACAAATGAAAAAATACACCAAAATAAATGGGTACAAAAGACTTAAAGCAGGATGCTCTTATTATCTCGATATTTTTTTATGACACCAAAGGAAAATGAAACAAATACTCCAAACTAAACACAGTGGAGTAATTTGATTATTATTCTTTAACAAGACGGTGGATACAACCACCTATGGATTGGGATCTTTGTTAACTCTTCCGGTTTACCCTTTAACCTGCATCTCAAACTTTTTCCCGCCGATCTCAATCTCAACCTTAGCTCCAGTTTTGTTAAGCTCAACCTCAACCTCCTTCCCAGCATACTCAACCTCAACCTCATCTCCATCTTTGTTTAGCTCAGCCTCAACTTCATTCCCTGCATGCTCAATATCATACTCAATTCCTCCATTACCAAGATTTTTTTCTTCATCGACGATCGTGGCTCCTCTGACACTAATAACAACAACAGTGAATATATAATTAATTTTGAGTGATTAAAGGTGCATGTAAAATGTAGTAGTCAAGCATAAACTAAAATTCGATTGCAAAAAACCTACGTGTTTTTTCAGGCATGTCCTTACAAGCTACGACCTCAGAAGAGATGAGAAGAACAACAGCAAAAACAAGTCCCAGCAAAACGAGTTTCCTACCATTCGCACCCATTTGAAAGTTTCTTCGTACTAATGCAAATGCACTGATATTGAAAGGACACTGCGAAATACTAATCAACAAGAGAAGAGTGAGGAAAGTAGTGACTTTAGGCTCAATTTATAGAGCAAGGAAGAAAATTCACCTCCAACCTGCAATGATGTTATTGTTTGTCCGATTCAGAATTTAAACCAAGTCTTGGTGTATGATAAAACATACACGTCAAAATTAACTTCTGCTTAACTCCAATTTCATTTAAGAAATTTCTTTCCTCGCCTTTTCTTTAGGTCATTTTCCCTGATTATCACCTTGTTAATAGTTTGGAACAAACCAATTCGTATTATGTCAAATCGTTGAAACTCGATCATAGTCGCCTAACTATATTATGGCCAAAAGTAAGTCAGCTGTCTTTTGTTTTGCACACTGATTGCGCTCTCATTAACTACTAGGCCCAACGTTTTTAAACCCATCGTGAAAGTCCATCTCATTCCTCTTTAATTGAGCTTGATTTTTGGGACCATGATCTTTTTGGTTATGATTTGATTAAGTCTAAAGTTACAAAATGATTAGTCGCCCTCTCCTAAAATAAACATTTGCTTTTTCCAATTATTAGTTATTATTACTTATTATTATAGAAAAGTCACCTTTGAGGGTCTTTATTGAAAATAAACAAATAGTTATTATATAGAGAGTTTGTTGATAGTTTAGCCACCAACCGGTGCCTAACGCTCTTTTGAATTGCAATGCATATTCTATAAAATAGAAAATTGCCCGAATTACAGTTTACATCATTGTTGGCAAGACAGCTTCTTCATCTCTTCACGAAAGTGATAGTGTCCTCTCCTAGTTCACCTAGAGTAGTGAAAGCAAGAATACCTAACTCGTACCCATGAGTTTCACATATGGTGTAGTTGCATATTTTCTGATGTCTACATCCAAATGAATGTAGAGGATATAATCTATCTAAACATTCAAGATTCAAAGATAAACAAGATATAAAGAACATGAAAGTAAAGATTGACACAAGCATGTAACGTGGTTCGGCCATGAAGACCTACGTCCACGGGAAAGAAGATGTCTTCTTTATTGATCATAAGGTCTTACCCTTGAAAGATCTACAAATCTCACTTAGATCTTTTACTCTCTCTCTATCTTGATCTCTCTCAGTAATTCTCTATAGAAAGACCATCTAGTATTACATAAGTTAAGTTGTCCATCTTCTGTTATATGGATTGGTTTCCTTCTGCTCCAGCAGTTCCTTGTAGCTCATCTACTTTTATCTTCAGTGGTGGGTCCGAGGAAATGAAGATATTGTGCTCAGAGCAGTATACTCGATTGAGCGAGGATGAACAGGCTTGTATTTTAACTACTTTTCCAAAGTACGCTCAACAACAACTTGTGCTAGCGGTATGTACTGAGATTTGACTAAGTTTATGATGATATATATTTTTTATCATTGCTCCAGTTAAAAAAATTCTAACTGGTGATGTTGTCCGATTTGCTAGAGCAAAAATCTGCGTGTTGGAATGCTTTCCGAGACTCGTGTTGCAAGGAAGCGAGCTAGAGATGCCGAGCACGAGATAAAAAAGAGGAGGCTCGTTATCTTCGTTAAGATAAAAAAGAGCTAGAAGGTATTTATTGTTCCTCTTTGTCTTAAGTTTTTGTCTCCATGATAGGTTCTAGAGTTTTTAACTAGTCCCCTCTATTGGTAGCCACCGTCAAACGTTCGGAGGAGAAGGTAGATAATACCGGTCATAGGTATGCTAGGGAAATATGCAATTTAAAGCTCGGTGTGAGCTCTCGTCAGTGCAAAATTGATGCCTTAGAACATGAGAATGCTCAACTTTAGAAGGATGTAGATGTTCACCGAGATCGTATCATTAACCTTCGTACGATGCTAGATAAGGCCAATCAGGTAGATGTAGCTCGGATGGATGAGATCAAGCTTCTCCGAACTCGAAGGATAGGATGATTGAATGGCAATCAGATCATATACACTGTTAGCAAAAGCCGAGGATGAGAGAGAAGAGTTAGCGCGTTTCAAGCGAGATTGCGTCCACCTTGAAAAGAAACGTGATATGCACTCGTATCGTGTCCTACTGGTGATGCCACTATAACTCTGTTGAAGCACAGACGTAAGCTTAAGCAAAAAAACATAATGAAAGATGGAAAAGGATTTGAAACTTACTATAATTTGATATCTTCTTTAACTTCTTCAATCTCGTCTTAGGTTTTTTTAAAACCAGAGATTTGACAAAGTCAATTTTAAACCACTTTCTTAATTTGCATGGAAGGTATTCTCTAGAGCGTCTTCTTGCAAAGAAAAAGTAAAAAATTTAGGATTAAAAAGTGAAGGCAGCGATTGGGGGATAGTAAAAATAATTGAGGATATAAATTACTTTCCAACAAATAGTTTCTTTTGAGTTTTGGAAAAAGATACTAAAAAATAACCTTTACACAAAATAAAAATTAAAAAACTTAAAATAAAAAACAAATCATATCCCCATTTTGACATTCACCCTCTTATTAATCTCTTTTTTGGGTTAGATTGAAACCAAAATATTTCACACTTCCCTTTCAAATTCTCTTTTCTCCTTCTCCGCTTGGCCACTTTGAATTTTTTTGTTTTTTAACATTCTAAGTAAGAAAGACCATACCTAAATGATGAAGACCGTGTAGGAAGTGATGAATACCATGCCCGAGTGATGAAGACATGCCAGAAGTGATGAAGACCATCTGGGGTATAGATGAAGACCATGGCGGTAATGATGAAGACCATGCGGTAGTGATGAAGACCATGTGGCCGATGAAACCATAGAACTAATGAAGACAATAGGTATTTGATGAATACCATAACAAATTTTTACATCGACGAGTGATGAAGACCATACCAAAATTGATGGTGCCGGGTG
Source organism: Papaver bracteatum (assembly GCA_023529315.1). Lineage (NCBI taxonomy): Eukaryota > Viridiplantae > Streptophyta > Magnoliopsida > Ranunculales > Papaveraceae > Papaver > Papaver bracteatum. Next base: position 63,003 of record JAJJWX010002084.1, read on the forward strand.
GTAAGCCATGCGGAAAACGGTGTCGGCATGCTTGGTAGCTAGTATTTTCAATGTAAATTTAACTAAGTCTTTGGCATGCAGAGTAAAAATCTATCAATCTTGGGTAGCCAGTGGAAAAAAAATTCAATTTTATGAATTCTTTACATCATGTAGCGGAGAAGAGTTCAAACAACCTCTGCATGTCTACGATGCGATACCGGCATGCAAAATAATTGGTATGTAAGCGGGTGACTGAAAAAGGTTGAAAATTTGATTTTTTTCTTTGAATCCACCATTTTTGCAGTTGAAATAGCTTGTGCCGAGATGGACGTGGTATGCATACCATGCCAACATCGCTTCTTCCAAGCATTGTATTCATACCACGTCCATGCCGACACCAAGTTTTTCAAATGCGAAAATGGTGGATTGAAAGAAAAAAAATCAAATTTTCAACCTCTTAGCAGCAATTATCTTTTCATAATCATCCTCAATTTTCACCAAAAAAAGTTTCCTATCAATTTTTTTCCCTCCTTCTACTCTCACCTCACTCACCCATACAAATACAAATACAAATACACACTAATCTTTTAACAAATACTTAGTGTTACAGGCCTATGGCCCATGGATGTCGGTCCATCTAGTTACTTAGAGTTTACCTTTACATATATATAAAGGATATTGTATCCATGTAACTCTATTATCCTGATCAATATAAACCTCTCACTGTCTCTTTACTTTCTCCATATTTTCCACTGCAACACGTTATCATGCATGACTCTACCAACTGGTGAAAAGTTTTTTCTTCGTTCAAGATTGGTTATGGATTATTCCTTGAAGATTAGCGTGGTTACGATTATATTTGTTTATCATAAATGGATCGTTACGGTATTTCTTTTGAACAATTTTTTCGTTTTTGGTATATGTTAGGGTTTTCCACAAATTATGATTATAAAACATAGAGATTTCACCTTTACGATTTTTCATAGAAATTTTAATGTGTTCAACTCGATCAGTCGTATTACTCAGTTTGTTAAAATTTCAATCAAATGGAATATGATGTAATCTACAAAACTTGATTTTAATAGATCTGTATACGTTAGGGAAAACCCTAATTTATAACAAGCGTAGAAAAAGCGTATGGTTTAGGAATTTCAACCGTTAGATTATGCTATTTTTATTTATGTTATAACCCATTTCTCCTTAAATAACATCAAAATGTCATAAAGATGTGACCATGAAATACTCCAAAATAAGTTATATTTCAGTAGTGTCCACAAAAACGTTAATTGGAACAGTCATACAGAAACATTTTGGATTTTATTTGAAATTATATTATGTTTGGAAAAACATAGTGTTGATCTGATTGTAAAACTTTAATCGTGATTGGACTATGATACATTTGTTTGTGGATCAAATATTTGAAACAAGAATTTTTAATTTTTAGGGTCAACCATATGTTTTTGGGCTTCATCTTTTAATAGTTTAAAACTTTTATGAGTAAAGACTGAATACTTCATATATAATGGACGAAGTATATGTTTATATTCATTAACCATGACCTTGTCAAGCAATGGACAGGTCTTGACCAAATAACTGACCAGACTTTGACTAAACCAATTCGACTCTACTTTTTTGACTCAGAAGTACTTGAGCACCATTAAAGAGTCTATGATGTAGAAGTATGTGTGCACAAGTACAATACTTTCGTCATATTAACTTCAGACAATATAATGCTTTGAAGGAAGTTTTTTGTAAAGATACACCTTTCAAAAAGGAAGTCATGCCTTCAACATTTCCAAGGCGAAATATTAACTTCAGAAGATATAATGCTTTCAGAGGAAGTTTGTCAAAACATTCATTTTCCCCAAACTTGAATGTTCAGTGGATGTAATCCACTTTTTAACTATAATGAGTCAATAACTTTGGACAATGATATGTTGTAATTAAAAGCAAATCTCACTTTTTAAAGAAAAAAACTCTCAAAAGTTTTAATAGAGTCGTAGATTGCATAGGATCCATTAATAATGATACAAAGTAAATGTATCTACCTATTATGGAACAGTAGATGTAATTTAATTATGAATGAGATGGAAAATATTGAATATAAGCATTTTCTGAGAATGTGGTACAAGTGTTGTAATGCAAGTATCATATATTAGTAGTCAACTATAGAGATATTGGGGTTTAAAGGAAAACGAAATCATTGTATTCTTGGAGATTCAGTATCATAGTTGGACATCAACATTAATGGCAACAGAACTTTGCCAATTTTTCTTATTGTCTATCTTTATTTAATCGAATTAAATGTGTTGATTCTATATTTTGCATGATTTGATCCAAAACTATTGTCTACATGATAGTTTGACCGATCTTATATTAGCTAAAATAAAGAAATTTCTTTTTATGCGAAGAACTAAATTCATAGTTTGTACTTATGAAATGAAAAATATATCATTTTCACGAGATCTAAATCCTCTAAAGCACTTGAGATATACTCAAAAGTACTTTAGTTATAAGTATCAATCGTACATTATGATGAAAAGTATATCACCTTCATGAACGGTAACACTCTAAAGTAAATGAGATAGATTTTCTTCGTTATGTAAGGATTCGAACATCGGCGCATCATTGCTCAAAATTAATTTGTTTTCATGATAAAACAAAGAGGTCACACAATCTCTACATGTATCGAGAGATAATCACACCTTGTTAAATTCCAAAGAAACCCATGCAAATGGATATCATGTGGAAACTCACAAGTGATGAGAATGTAATTGATTTCTTCTTTTATACTCTCTAATGGAAGGAAACATACTTTAGAGAAACTAATGAGTTAATTTAGTGTAATGTAAATCACTATAGTATTAGTTTGGATTATCCATATTGACTTTGATGATGAAATGTTGGGAACCGACTCATACATGCTTTTAGTATAACCATAAAGAAACTTTGGTTGTGACATAATGATTGTTTTGAAAGAACTCATACAAATATCATTTTTTTAGTGAACGAAAATGGGAAAAATATTGAAATAATGCAAAGTGACGGCATATCTCTCAATGAGTGTTTTCTAAAGTACTAGATGCATAATACCCTTCCCATTATGCTTTTAAGTAAGATCATATCACTCATTTCACAAAATCTTCAAGAAAACAGATCGAGACCATCCTAAGATGCAAATGGTAAAAATTACATATTAGAAAGGAAAACGAGGTAAAAATTTAAAAAATATTCATTTAAGATTGCGGAC